>CAUYSK010020699.1:0-39348 GCA_963575035.1 Avahi laniger
TCTATTGTTTCTCCATCTTGGGAATTCCTCAACAGATAAAAACAGACAATGGCTCTGGCTATGTATCCCGGGCCTTCCAACAATTTTACACACAACTTTATATTACTCACATTACTGGCATTCCTTATAACCCCCAAGGACAAGGTATGGTAGAAAGAGCCCACCTGTCCATCAAAAACACTTTCCTTAAAAATAAAAAGGGGGAATGGTACCCCATGAAGGGGAACCCCAAAAACCTCCTCAACCATACACAGTTTATTTTAAATTTTTTAACTTTGGATGCTCAAGGCAAAAGTGTCACAGAGCGCTTTTGTCACCCTGAGACCCATACCAAGGTCGCCTTGGTCAAATGGAAAAATCCTGTGGATAACTCATGGCACCGCCCAAACCCAGTCCTTATATGAGAAATGGGTTCGGTCTGCATGTATTCGCAGGAACATGATGCCACCAGATGGCTCCCAGAACGGCTTGTTCGCCATGTTGACAGTGATAACAGTGCCTGGGTAACATGTACCCCTGAGCCCCCTCTTGTTCCTTACAGGATGGCCTACAATCTGATGCTGGTCCACATAATTCTCTTATACTACCTGATGCCCATGACTGAGCCCGGATTTGGAGATCCGAACAAGCTTTTATCTAAAACCATACAAGCCCTTCAAGACCAAATAGATTCCTTAGCTAAGGTTGTGTTATGAAACTGCAGGAGCTTAAATCTACTAACTACCGAGAAAGGAGGCATTTGTTTAGCTTTACAGGAACGCTGCTGCTATTATGCCAACAAGTCCGGGATGGCCAGAGACAAGATCAAGGACCTACAGGATGACCTGGAAAAGCGGCGGTGGGAACTGGCCACAATCCCATTGTGGTCCGCTTGGAACGGACTTCTCCCTTACCTCCTGCCTTTCCTTGGACCCTTGCTAGATCTTCTACTTGTGCTTTCCATAGCACCCATTTTATTTAACAAGCTCATGGCTTTTGTCAGGCAACAGATACAGGCCATTCAGGATAAACCTATACAGGTCCATTACCGTCGCTTGGAGATGGAAGATTGTTATGGGACAACACGTATAGACCTTTAATCAAAATGTCCCGTCCCCCGAGAGCTGAACCGGACAGCCAGAAACGGGTAAGAGGGCACTATCTACCATGTCGCCTAGGACAGGAGGGCTGCCAGTGCTGCCGCCTTATCCAGTGACGGGCTTGACAGGAACAGATATGACTGCCCCAACCTAAGACAGGCGCGGTTCCCTGGGAGGTCCTCTCCTAGCTTAATACAAAAAAGGGGGATCTGTCGGGAGCCATGAGGCCTGGCAGTCGCTTGTTCAAGATGGCCACGAGCCATGTGGATCTGCCTGATTACGTAAAGTGGCCGAAAAAGCCCGCACATTTACAAAAGCCCGCGAAAAGAGCTTGTAAGTTTCCATTCATCCAGTGTGACGTAACCTTTGGGTGGCCCGCCCATCGGAATCGCCATGGTAACTCCCGCCTTGGAAAGTACCGCCTAACTACTTCCTACTTCTGCCCTATTTAAGCCTCTGCCCTACCGCCATTAAACAAGACTTGATCAGAATCCTGTCTTGTCTCCATTTCTTGTGTCTTGCCTTTCCCATTTCCCACTCCCTCCTCCCAGGTACCCACGAATAACTGGTTCCGCGGGTCGGGACACCCGGCTAATTTTTTCTATACATTTTTAGTTGTCCAGATAATTTCTTTCTATTTTTTAGTAGAGACAGGGTCTGTCTCTTGCTCAGTCTGGTCTCAAACTCCTGAGCTCAAACAATCCTCCTGCCTCGGCCTCCCAGAGTGCTAGGATTACAGGCATGAGCCACTGCGCCTGGCCCCAGCTTATAAATTTCTATTTGGAAGCCCACTGGTATTTTGATTTGGATGTTGTTGAATCTTTTCATCAATTTGGGGCAAGTGGGTATATTCAGTTTTCCCTTTCACAGACATGGTATATGTGCATAGTTATTTTAAACACCCAGATCTGATCAATCCAATATCATAAGTTCCTACTGATTTATTTCTATTACCTGTTTCTCCATTGCACTTAGGTTAATCATTATCTTCTTGTATGTCTGGTTACTTTAGTTTGAGTAAAGACATTGTGTAGTAAAAAATATAATGGAGTTTTAGGGTATTATATGATATTCTGTTAATAGTAATGGGATTTACTTTTGCTTCTGGCAGACAGCTAGAGTGAGACCACACAAACCTAATAGAAATTTAGAGGACTCACATTTTGGTTTCAGTCTTCGGAAGGACCCTTGTTTCTATTTTACCATTACTTCGAAGCTGCAGTCCTATAGGATATTAAGTGAAAAGCTGACACTTTTACCAGGGCCTTTCCTTCACGAGCCCTAAACTTCCACCTTTGTCTTTCTACCTCGTGAGTCTGCCAGATCCCCCTCAGTCTCTCGGCCATTTAGTCACAGCGTTTGGTTTTGAAATTGGCAATCTCTTGATTTCCCTCTTCTTTCAAATCTTGACCTCAAACCTATCACTACCTTGATGGCTTTTTGATACTTTCAAGAAGTTTTTTAAAAATATTTTGTCCTTTTTTTCTACTTGTACTCTGCCTGATTGTTGATCTGAACATCTTACATTGATTATCACTCTCAGTGGAATTTCTCTTTGGAGACATTTAGTAGGCATTTGGGAGAAAATTTGCCATGGGCCACCATCAGGGATAACTTCAAACTGAAAGTTTATGACATGATTTTTTGAAGCAGAATCCTTAGAACTTTTTACTTTAATTTGTTAATGCAACATTTTATAATGTTAATTAGAGTAAAAATTAAAAATATTCCTAACTATTATATATGTCAATTAAATGCTACCAGGTTCTTCCTACCAATCATTTAACCTAAGGAATACATTTTCTTTCTGTTTCTAGACACGTTTTTGTATTTTTTTACTGCAGGAGGGCCACTGTTGACAGGATGAGTAAAGAATCTCTCTCAGGTGCTCTTAACCTTGTTTCAGATCAATTTCATTAATTTTCTTCAGGCAAAGTAGAATAAAAACAAAACTTCCATTGTATTCTATGAATTGCATATTTTTAGTAATGATTAGATAATATGTTCATCTGTTAAATACTTTACCAAATATCTGGTGAATGTTCTTGTTCAAAACCTGTTGTTGCTGTTGTCCAAACCTTATTTTTCTTAAAAGTCTCTAACTTGAAATGTTTCCCCATTTCTTGATGTTCTGTGTTGCTTTAGATAGGACGCTTTCCTTTTCTTCCTTATAACCTCATGAAATCCAATCTCTGACACTCGCCACTTGGCTGGTGGCCTATTCAAGTTCCCCTTACTTCAAACTAGTTATCTCATCCTGTAATTAGTAGAAATTTCCCCCAGATTCTGGCAATGGCTATTTGTAAGTTCCAGTTTTCTCTGTTGTTATAAATGTTTATGTTTTTCTGGTCCTTTAATAAGTAATTTAGTAGGAAGCTGAGAAAGGAGCTATCTTTTAAAATATATATATATATCTTTAATCAATATTGTTGATATAAAAATGAGAGGAGATGATTAGATTAAAAGAAATGACTAATTGTAACTCAAATTACAGTGTATTTTAATCTAAAAATGCCAGGCTCTTCCAATGAATATTTTCAGGCAATAAGTGACTTGCTCCAAGTCATAAATTAAATAGACAATTATCTCCATTTGTTTAGGAAAAAATGGTCACCGCTGGAGAGCAAATGGCTTGCTATTTTCTAGGTTGTGGTGAAGTAGACTATTTTGTCCTCTTTCAAATCATACGCTGCAGAGTTCAACCTCTGAGGTGGAAAGGCACATCCATCCTGTAATGGTCGATTGCCGCATTCAGGATTCTTCTGTGATCTTCCTAAGGCAATACTGCCTTAGAAACTAAGTAAGTTCTGCTGCCTTTAAAGTATAAACAGAGGCTTGAGATTCTGTAAACAGAAGATGAATAAGCCAGCTAGGAAAAAAGAGAGCTCGCCAAATCACAAAGCGAGGCCAGCTCTCAAAGAGCTCAGCCTTCACGAGTGTCTGTCCACAGCCATTCTGAGTGCCACTTCCCTTGTCACCAACAAATGCACGCTTTTTCTAAATCCCATTGTAACGAGAAGTTGAAAAATGCAGACATTTCTTAGTAAGTAAATAGTTCAATTTATAGTGTTTCTCAGTGGGGCATTTCTAATCTGTAAGAAATAACTTATGGCAAGTTCTAATGGTGTTTCTTGTTACGGCAAGAACCGTTTTAGAGAAAGAAACAAAATGAAGAGGGAATACTTTGTACGGCCAAAGTTCCTACAGTTTAGAAGCTGAACTGTAGCCACTGGATCTAAAGGAGGCCTCTCACTAACCACCTGCTATCGGCTGTATCCAGAATTTAATCTCTTGGAACCTTTTCCCCAACATAAGTTCAAAAACTTCCTAATGACTAAAACCGTAAATCAGAACAGTACTAAGTGTGGGTGGCTTCCTCTAAGATTTAATATGTCTCCCAAAGATTTGACATGATGCCTAAAATTAACATATTGCTCAGTAATCTGATTAAGGCACTGAAAGTACCTCTCAAAGTGAAAATATTTTCTGGGAAAAGATAATATATGGAATAATAGTGAGCATTAATACTCTAATGAAATGAGTTTTCAGAAATTTAGATAACAATCCATTTAGCAGAGCCCCGAGGAAATGTAAATTAAACAGGTAGTTTAGATAAGAGAGAAGTGATTGAGCAAGGCTGGAGTGCTGAGGCTATAAGAAAGGATTTTTGCTTGATACAGAAGTAATTTATTTGCTAATGTATCTTTGGTAAGTTGTCCCAGCCTTTTCTCCCTATTCCTTTTTATGTTTTTGTAGTTTAACCAAGAAACCATGAGATAGGCCAAAAGCTAGAATGCCGTGGAGGAAAAAACTTGGAATGGACAGCCCAGCAGGAATCGTCAAGTTCTTGTCATTATTTCCCCGAGCCACAATGTTGTAAATTGTAATGCGAAAGAAGGCAATTGTCAGGAGTTTGTTCTCTTATGATGGAGACTGGGAGAGGCCTGTTCAGAATGCATGCCTGTACCCAAAGGTGACTCTGTGCACATGTGTTGTCTAAAATCTGTCCCCAGAGACCAGACTATTGCAGAAACTGAGGTGGCCTGGCGTATGCCCACTGGTTTGCACCATACGAACCGGGGGAGTAGTTACAGGTCAGACATCAGAGGGGAGGAATCAGAGGATTGCAGAGAAAGCTGGAATGCAGGGAGATGAGGTGGGCACAGGCCCTGGGCAGGAAGAGGGACCAAACAGGAGCAAGGATGAGCTTTGCAACTTTATGGCTCTGCTATGGCTGGATGACAACCCAAAGGTACACACTGCCAGTTACCCACTGAAGACTCAGTCAACAGCTATTACAAAAATGATGTTTGTGAAATACTAACTTTAATTTTTTAATACATTGGAGGATCATTTTCAAAGACAATCATTTAAAAATATTCTAAATGGAAAACAACTAAATCTCAGTAAAAAAATTAATTTTCTCTTAAAATATTAAAAATTCTAGCTATTCAACCAAACATATATCCTCAAAGGCTCATGGATAACATTCTTTAAGTTTTCTACCCTGAGATTCTGTATTAACTTCTAAGATATTTTCCACGTATAAAATTATATGTCTATGAGATCTAAATATATAAATCATCAGAATCAGAATCTTGCTGCTGGGTTAGAAAGAACCTTAAACATCATTTAAGCAGACCCTGCCATGTGATGATTGAATCCAATCCACACTTAGATAATTATAGTGTGGGGAACCCACCTCATCCCCTGCCTTCTGGGGATAAGCTTCATTCTTAGCAAGGTATAATTTGTTTATACCTTCCATTCATTAGTCTTGGGTCTATGGCTCGGTTGCATAAAGATGATTCTATTCCTTTCTTTAAATTATCCTAAAATCGGTTATCAAATTCTCTGAGACTTGAAGAGTTCCTTGGATAAAAAGACATTGGTGTAATTTTGAGTCATTTTCACATCCATCAAATTTTCTTTCTGAAAAATTATACTTTTCATATATTGAGCTTAATTGGATAGTTTTTTCAAAAGGCCTAACACTTAGCATATAAGATTCCAACTACAAAACTAAAATGCTTTTAAAAGTATAGTCATTTTAAGTGGTCAATAATTATCTTCAAGAATATGATTTCCTGAGTAAAACTAGTATTAATAATTATAGGCAAATATTTAATAAGTTCAAAACAGACTAGATTATTTATTCATTCAAAAAATAGATCTTCTTTCTTCCAAGTCCTGTGTTTTGTCTTGGGGTACAAGGAGCTATTCTTGGGGAAAATGACAGGAGAAAAGGAGATTAGAGTACAGTGCATTAAAAGCTACTAAACACATCCTGGAGGTAAGGCGACAGGTGTCGGAGGGGGGTGTAGAATTTAGCCTGATGAAGCTGGCCATGGTGGTGCTGCACTGGAGGCAGAGGTGCATGATGTGGAGGAGATAGCCCGGAAGAGAAATTATTGGGATAAAGTTTTGCAAATTAGAGAAATGGCATGTTCAGAAAGCTATAGTTGCTCACACGTGACCTGAAATGGGGGTGGGGAGAGAGGAGGAAGAGAAGGAGAGAAAGCTAAGGAGGAGATAAGGGAAGGAGAAGAGGAGGGAAGAGGGAGTCTGGTGGGGCATGAGGATAATCTGAGGCCTAGGACAGGAGCTAAGTAGGGCCCATGTGGTGACAGACCTCGTAAACACATTAAAGACTTAAGACTTTTTCTCAAGGGCAACAAAGGAGCACTGAAAGGTATTAAAAGATTTGCATTTTAGAAGGATCCCATGGACTGAAGTGTGGAGAAGGGCTGAGGACCATCGAGATTGGATGCAGGCATATCAGTCGGGAGACTGCAGGAACAATCTAGGCGGGCAATGACGGTAGCCTGAACCGAGGTCGCAGACATGATCTGGGGAGATGTGGGAAAATGCAAGGTGTGCTCTGAAGAAGAATGCAGGTAGGAGAGGATACACAGGAGTGTATCCAGAACACTGACATCCAGAGTTCTGCTTGAGCAACCAGACAAAGGTGCCACCGACTGAACCTGAACACAGAGAAGTGATGGGCTGGAAGGAAGAGAAGTTTGTTTTGGTTATAGTTGTGTTAAGCCTGATGTGTTTTGGGGAAAATCTGAGTGAAAATATATAGTATCTGTTTAAATATAGGAGTCCAAAGCTCAGGAGAGAGTTTGGGGGCAGAGACAGATTTTTGGATCATCAACTTTTGAGTGGAAACCAAAGCCACATGTGTGGATCTCGTTGTCTAGGAGAGTATGAGTGCCATCAGAAGATGATCAAGAACCCAGGGTAGTATCCTAGGAGGTGGGCAAGGAAAGGGGAATCTTCAAGAGACTCTAAGAAAGACCAGTTAGTGAACTAAAGAAAAATGTGCACCCCCCAAATGAAGTGGCACTAGCCAAGGCAGAGGAGACACAGCAAGTCTAACTTCAGCTCCTTGCAGCATCTCTATGACATCCGTGTTGTTGCAGCTCCCACCGCCCGGCCTATGTGATTGCAAGGCCCAATACCTGTCCCTCCCTGGCTGCCGGCCTCAGGTACCACCATCTCCCCAGCCCTGGGCTTCGAACAGCTCTTGCTGCTGTTAATCTGATTGCATCATCTTCCTCCATTTGGCCTCTCAGCTCTTCTGTGGCTTGTGTAACTGATTCCACAAATTGAATCCCCTCTGTGTGAAAGACTGACCATGGATGGACCACACCTGACCAAGACACCCACACTCACAGCACCTCTCCCTCTCCCTCCCTTCCTCCAAACTCTGAAGATAGTTATTTATTTTGTTTTGCTTTGCGGTCTCACGCCTACACTAGCTAGAAGTAAGAAGTGCTAGAAATCTAACGGGAAGTCCTCATTCTAGCAAAAAGTTATGTCCAGGGTTTCAGAAGATGTCCAAAGTTGTAATCGTAATGCAAACAGCCACCAGGTTCTGGCCCTTGTGCGTTCAGTGTCTCTTGACTATACTGCTCAGTTCCGACAATATCATCTCCTCTTACTCCTCACCTCGGGGGCAGTGCCTGTCTTGTTCCTTTCTTGGCCCTTTAGTACTGTAGGACCCAACATGTCTGTGAAAATACACCAAGGAATAATGACCTTGTGTTCACTATGTTATCTTCACAACCATGTGCGTTTGAAAACTCCTGCCAAGTGTTCCTGGCTATGCGGTGTGCTGATTTTTACTGGGGCCACAAGAGAAGGGTAACTTTTTCTCCTGTTACAATCAAAGTCTGGAAGGAAGGATAGATATTCTCCAAGTAATGAGTTCAGGTGTCAAATACAGGATCATCCTTGGGCCCATGGGAAGTACAGGGAAGTGTTTACTTTTTCTATTGCTTTTTATTCATTGTTTTTCCAATGGGATAGCAATGTGAGGTAGAAAGCCACCACTCCATCCCAGGGTAATTTGCAGAGCCATTCTGTAGGGACCCTGGGTTACGGCACCCGCAACCTGGCAATGCAGCCGCTGGCCTGCCCATTTGCGAGCATCGAGCATCGCTGCTACTGTGGCTTGTGTGCCAGCGTAACCTTTCTCTAATTCTTTTTTAAAAGGAAATAATAAAAGGAGGGGAGGATATTCATTCAGTGGCTTGCAGAAAAGACCTCAGAAACCTATTTATTATGCTGTGGTCTACAGGGAATTTGCATCTGGGGTTTGATTTCAACTAAGATAAACTAGCTAATGAAGGAAAATAAGTTTCAGAATCAAAGCTCCTCCCCTCATTACTATCAGTCTGAGAAGTGTTTATAAGCTCTCCCCAGTGTTGATCTCCAGCTGGGGTCCCCTCTCCCTGTGGTCCCCTCTCCCCTCTCTTTCATTTCTTCTTGACTTCTCACTCTCCCCTCCACTCTAAATATCTCCCTTCTTCCATTCCCACCAAAGTCAATGATTTCTCAGTTTATTCTTTATTCCTTTTCTCTTTTCTTGGACTCTTGTCTCTTCTTGTTCTCTTTCTATTCTAAGGTCAAAAAATTAGCATTGCTCTTAGGAATCAGTAGGGCCTTCGTGTGACTGTCTTTTATCAGAAGCACTTCACAGCAATTTTCCCCTCTTCTCCTTGTGATGGTCTTTCAGCTTCTCTCCATGATTAGCTTTGACCTCTTCTCCACTACCTTTCTTCCTTCAGCATATCCCTGGCACCATGACAGTGACTCATATTCAAAAAGAGTACAGTGATTTCTTGAACCTATTCCTTGGTACTTCATCCTGGAGCTTATGTGTTTCCTTCATCACAGATTGAGTGGGCTGGGATAGACTGTTGTGATCACAGCCCCCAGTGTGTTCGTATTTCTCTGTGTGTGTGACGCTTTGCAACGTAACTTTGCTGCTTCTCCTGCAGTGGGTGAAGTGTATTTCTCTATTTTTGGCCAGGGACCTGTTTTGGCCGATGCAGCAAGTGCTGGCGGGCAGAGGGTGAGGATCGGGGGGACAGAGCAGACCAGCCATCCCAGATGACTCCCAGACACAGGGAATCTGCAGAACTGTAACATGAGCTCTCAGAGACGTTTTTGTGCCCTTTTAGCCTCCTCGTCCTTTAAATGTGTATTTGGAAAAATTTTAAAATAAAAAACTTAAAAAATACCGTTTAGCATCATTTCTCAATGAAATTACATTCTTAATTTCTTTTTGATAGATTTTGCTCTTTAATCTCCTTCTTGTGATTTCACTAGCATAATAACCAGAGGGATATATTTGCATATAAGCTTATTTTTGCCTTTTAATGCCCATTTTTGTCTTTTAATGGTACATAAAATCACAGAAATGATGTTTGTTTTTCTAATTCACTAAACTTTGGTGTGGTTCACTAGGCAGCACAATCTAATAGTGTCTAAGTGAGATAACCCATGCAAAATGCAAGGCACATTGGATGTTCCTTGCTTATTTGTTGAATTATAGCAAGGATATCTGATTCGTTCTTGAAATAGAAAGTGAAATAGTTCTCCCACTTTGAGATCCTCTTATATGAAACTATAGTGTATCTGTATTTACTTCTTTATATCTTTTTCATAACTGAGGTAAGTTAATTTTGTATATGCACAGATTTTTAGACACCCATTGAAGGGATAATTACAAAAGAGTGGAACTCAGGATGGGGAAAAAAATAGGACAGAAGGCAAAGTAGGAAGAAGTTTTTATAGTGCAATCTTGGCTTAGCTATAGGAAGTGGATGCCAAATAAACTTGGCCTTAAATCTATACTCAGGAATGGAGTGAAAGAGCCCATAAGCATTTAAGAACTGAAGGAGTCAGGTACCTCTGCTGTCTTTTTATGTGCACATGAGGTAGAGTTAAGGCTGTGTTTAACTTCTGTATTTGGGAGAGAGGTTGAGAAATACCTACTTAGCTCTGCAATATGACTGAGTTAAATAAACATTACCCAGACTGTTGTATCTCAAACTTCCAAGTTAACCACAATTTGAGACCTTAACGGCATGTTTCAACAGCTCCTAATTATAAAGCATTGAATATTTGAATGGAAGCCCAAGAACAACAACAAAAGAAAATATCAATCAAATCCTTTTTTTCAATATAAATATCAACAAAATGAATTAAAAATGTTTCATTTACACATCAAAGAAGGAAGATCTTGAAATATTTCTATCACACCAAACAGAGGTTGGCAAACTATAACCTGCAAATAAAGTTTTATTGGAACACAGACATGCCCATTCACTTACATATCGTCAATGGCTGCTTTTGAGGTATAATAGCAGAGTTGAATAGTTCAGACATAGGCCAGATGGCCTGCAGAGGCTAAAACATTTGTTATCTGACCCTTTATAGAAAATGTTGATCCAGCCCCTGATATAGTAGGTAGATGGTAACTACATACATATGTCTCCATGCCTGCTGGTCACTCAAGATGTGTAAAATATCACCGGTATTCTCTTTCCTACCTTTGCTTTGTTGTTTCATTTTAATGACTTTGTAGTGGGTGTTCCAGCTTGAATTCAAGCCTCAGCTATGACTAGGCAGGGGAAACGAGAGCTCCAGAAACCCATTTTGATGGGGACTGAGGAGCATCTTTGGAGAACTCAACGTGAGACAAGGCCGAGTCAGTAACACTCGGCTCACCCAGTAAGAAAGTGTTGGCTGCCACCAAGGGGCATTTCTGAGTACAGCTCGGTTTAAGTTATTCAAATTTGTTTTCCTATCACAACTCCATCAAACTCACCTTTTCATCCTCATGAAATCAGGGACAAAAATTATTTGGAATTATTTCACTAAAGTCTCTTTAAGAGATCAGTCACGTGCAATGCTGCTTTGCGATCCCTTTGAAGGGGGATAAACACACACAAACGAAAGGGAAGGAGGCCTCTCTCCCCACGGTGCCATGGAATCGACATCACACACTTTTGGCAATGTGCTGACTCTGGTGCGGTTTTGGTGTCAGGGAATGCAGTGACCAAGACGGTGGACGGCAGCAGGGATCAGAATGCCTACTGAGTGAAGCTCGGTTCAACAGAAAGTTTGAACAGAAGTCCAGCCCTTGGAGTTTAGTGGATGCTGCAGTATGAGAAGTGCAGAGGGAACCTTAGTGTTGGCAGAATAGCCTGAAGGCTGGGGACCCAGCAGAGCTAGATGATGTTTAGAGACCATCACTCAGCATTCTGGCCTCAGCTAATTGTCTGGCTTATGCAAAAGGCAGACTCTGATCACACTGGAATGAAAGAAATGAATATTTTTTCTTGTCAGAATTATTTTTCCATTTGTTTAAAGGTAGTTGAGCGAATCAGAGCAACTGGGAAATAGAGAATTGTTCTTGGATCAGCAGGAATATGAGGAAAAGAGAATGTGCCTCTGGTTGTCTCCTCCTCCTAACCTCCGCCCACGAATTTGTTCTTACACAGAAAGCAAAGGCCTCCAAGCCCTCATGCTTCCCTCTGCAGGGTTACAGAGAGCCCATGCAAGAGCCCCTTCACCGTATCAGAGAGACTTTGAGGCCAAGCTCCAAAATTGCTATCGAAAAGAAAGACCAGCTGCTTAGAAAGTTTAGGCCTCTTCCTAAATCAAAGTCTTATCTTTCCTGTAACTTTGACCCCTTCATAGTCTAAGCTATGAGAGAAAATAAAGCCCTAAAGAAGTAAGGCTATTTATAGAGAAATTCTTCCAGGAAAGAGGCCCCATGTCTTTTATTTTCACAAAGTATTTATTCTGTAACAGGTGCAATGTGTTTTCTGGAGGAATGGTTTATATGTATGAGTAATACTTCATCTATAAACCATTATTAAATGGCCTCAAATTCATCACAGAAGTAAAATGAAAGCTACGGATGTTGGATAGCCAGTTCCACCAAACATTTTTTAGAAAGTCTTTATGGTCGAATATATTAGGGAAATGCTGGATCAGAAAAATTTAAATGGTTGATTTACTTCAGAACTTCTCAGGTTCTTAAAAATACCAATATGTGAAATGCAGTTTCATGAGATGGATATAATCTGAAGTATCACTTAAGGCATTTGATCACTGGGACCCTTTTGTGTACCATAATGTACTCAAAGCACATTCTTCTTTGCATGTTTTAAAATCTCAAATTATTGTGGGATAAGAATTTGCTTAGGATGGTAGAAATCTTGGAGTATGTATTGTATTAGGCAGAACTCTTAGGGTTGAAAGTGATAAAAATTCAATGTAGAATAGCTTAAGTAAAGACAAGACGCTCTGGCTATGTCACCGAGAGGCCGAGGTGGACAGAGCTGTGCTGAGCGTGACTGGGCCGGTGCCCAAGTGGAGGACTTCACCTCATGCACTTCCTTGGCCACTTCTCTCTCTCCTTCCACCTTCCAGCTCTGCTTTCCTCTGTTTTCGTTTCATTTGTATTGTTACTTTGGTTTTGGTTTTTCCCCCAGACAGGCTCTTTCTACAAGATGGCAAGTCTGTGATTTCAGAGGGAAAGAATGCCTCTTTTCTGAGAATCTCAGAAAAATCCAGAGAGAGAACTCATGGGCCAATCTGGGTGATATACCCCTCCCTAATCCAGACACTGTGGACAGGGACAGGAAGGATTACGGTAGGCCAGGTCTAGGACCGTGTAACCACCCCATAATGGAAGTGAAGAATTATTTGCATTCAAACTACATGTAATAGGTTCTTGATAAGAGAAATCTTTTAATAGAAGACAGAAGAAGAGCTGCCAGGTAGGCAAAAAAAAAAAAAAAAATCAACAGATATCCACTCAGTTTGTTCACCCATACGTGATGTCTGGCAGTGCCTCCCTGTCCGGGCTTTTTACTTATTAATCTCATCTTACAGTCGTTATCTTTGGTTTTCTGTCATCAGATTGACCAGGTAAATTCACCTGGAAGGAAATATGTCTGCAGTACTCACATTCTCCTTCACCTTGTATAAATTATTAACTCTGTGAGCCAAACGGTAAAAAGCTTCTCTTAAAGAGTCATTCTCAAAGTGTGGTCCTACAACAGTAGCATCACTGCAAACTGGAAACTTATTAGAAAGGCAAATACTTGGACTCCACCCCAGACCCACTAAATTGAATCTCTGAGGTGGGACCCAGCAATCTGTGTTTTCTCAAGCTCCCTAGCCAGTGCTGAAGCACAGGAGAGCTTGAACCACTGCTCTCCAGAGATAGGCAAGATCCACTTAACCTCAGTCACTTCAGGACCTCAAGTGGAAGCCTTCTGTTAACCTGCCTGGGGGGAGGCTCTTCTCTGATCGTTTTGATGTGACAGACCTGGGATGGTGCCTGTTCATCTGTATGCTACCAAAGTCCCACAAGTAATCCAAATGCATACTCAAGCTTGAGGACTACTGTTAGAAAAGAGCAAAATATTTAAGGCAAGGCTCGCGACTAAATTTCAAGTGTGTAGGCAGTCACCATAATTCAAGAACAGCCCATTACTTGGGACAGAATGCAAACTGAGTGACCCCAGGATTTGAAAGCAGCTGTTGCAGAAAGAACTCAAGCCAGGCAAGCTAATGAAATGTGATGACCATGAGGGGAGTCCTTTCAAATGATGTAGTATAATTGAGCAACACTCAGAAACTGAAAAAGAAAGAGGTTTCTGCAACTAAGCACTCCGAGAGGTGTTTGGAGGGGACAGGGCAGAGAACAAGGGGAGAACGTTTGAGCAAAGGCGTTAGGTAACGTTGCAAAGTCAGGAGGCAGAGCTCTAAGCAGCAACAGTTTCTGCAGTCAGGCTAAGGACAATATTCATACAGACATTTTCCAAAATTATAAGTCTGTTATTTCAGCCCTCCTGACACACATGGAAAACAACTCACCAGCAGGGTCATCTCGGAACATGAAAAGCAAAGACACACACACCTTTCAATGAGAATCTTGGCAGCGTCAGTAATCTCAACATGTATTAAAAATACCAGCAGCAAGTGCTTGATTTCCTGAGGGATAATTACACAGAGAAGGATGACCAGCTGTTCTGCCTCTCCCAGAGGATGTGGGCTTAAGTGGCAATACAGGGGATGCAGCTCATTGTAAGGAGATCCTTTCTGACAGGAAAGTCTTGAGATGCAGACACCAGAATGGATTAACACGGGAGGCTGGGGAAGGCCCTTCCCCGGAGAGAGCTGTCTGCTGGGGTGGTGCCCACAGCACTCAGAGCTCTTCTTGCTTCCCTGAGAGAGCCCCGATATCTCTGCAAACACCATCCAAGGAAGCAGATGTGGAGTGGTTTCTAATACATGGATTGCCAAAACCTGGACGACTTGAGGGAAGGAGGCAAACAGAGCCTGCTAGGTTTCAATAATCCTCTGAAGGCTCCCGAGGGAAGTCCCTGACAATCCAAATCAGAGCACGCAAGCGGTCTACTCTTGATTGTTTAATAAGGAATGTTCCAGTTGGTGGATTTCAGTGGCCCTTTTCTTCTTTGTTCTACCCACTTTTAATCATTTCACTGCCTTTTAGAACTTCCACCAAGTGCTAATGATGGATAAAAACTGGAGGGAAAACTCAAGTCAGTATTGCTGCTATAGGTCAGTAGCTCTGCTCTAGGAAGTGGCCTCCTAACACTCAGAGGGACACCAGAACCTTCTTAAGAGACTGCGGTAAGGGGAATGACATCTATTTGGAGTCTCCAGATGGCACAGAATGGACGGTTGGTCAGACTTCATTTTCTTACAGATTGAATTTCTGTTCATAACTGGTAAGATTGAGATAAAACCACTTACCTCATGGGGTTCTGGGGAGAACCAGATGGGCTAATAATGCTCAGTGTGGGGCACTGTCTCCCTGTGTGTTAGTCCTGCCAAACTGCGGAACCCTGGCTCATGCCCTAAACGGGATCCTGGAGGATCCCGAAATAAGGTTTGAAGAGAGGAAAAAGAAATGAGAGAGAAGAAAGGAACAGTGAGAAGCAGAAATGTAGGAGCTGAATCAATAAATAGCACACAGACTCCCAGGGCGGCTGCTGCATCTCTGAAGCTACTGCCTGCTATTCCTACTACCATAGCCACCACCACACCTATTATCTAGAGTTTATAAAGGACTTGCTGTATGCCAAGGAATCAAGTACATTGCCACTGACCATCTAACTAGCAAGTGGTAATCCTGGATCTGAACTTAAATATGCCTAAATCCAAAGCCCATGCATTTGTTATACCTTGGATAATGGTGAACAAAGACCAGATTCCAGTGAGGTAATGCTATGCGTTTTCCACCAATCTGTTCTGTCTTGTTTTTACTGATTTTTTGTTTTCTTTTGTATTCTCCACGCAGACTCTCACCAAGTGAGGTTCCCTAAGCTTGCCCTTATTATTTGAAATCTGACAGAGCCTGAACTGAAATTTAGGTTCCTCCATGTCTCTGCTCCAGATCTCCATCTTAGAGATCAATCAATTCCTCAAGCAGAAACTGGCTTCTGGATGTCTCTGCCCTGGAATGGTTATTTAATGCTGTGAATCTCCCTCTGAGCACCACTTTAACTGCATCCAACAAATTTTAATATATTTTTCTTTGTTCCATTTTTATAATTTCCTTTTAGATTTTTTCTCCAACTTATATATTATTTAGATGTGTGTTGTTTAATTTTCAGCAGTTTAGAGATTTTACTATTATTTTCCTGTTATGATTATTAGTTTAATTCCATTACGGTCAGAAAAAATACTTTGTATGATTTTATTTATTTTAAATTATTAAATTTATTTTATGACCAAGAATATAGTTTATCTTGATTAATGTCCATTTTGTACTTGAAAAGTATATGAATCCTGATGTTGTTAGATAAATATCAGTAAAATCTATTTGGCTGTGGTGTTATTTTGTTCCTCTGTTTCCTTGCTAACTTTATTTCTACCTGTTCATTTATTGCTGAGAGAGAAGTGTCACAGTCTCCAACTATAATTTCTCCTTTTATTTCTGTCACTTTTCCCCCTCTGTTTTGAAGCTTTCTTGTTAGATGTATAAACGCTTAAATTATTATGTTACCTTGGAGTTTTATCATTATGCAATGTCTCTCTTTATCCCTGGTAATTATCCTTGCTCTAAAGTGTACTTTATCTGATATTTACATAGCCACATAAGCTTTTTTCCCCATTATTGTTTGCACTACATTGACTTTTCCATTCTTTTACCTTTATCCTATCCATATCACTTAAATTTTTTTTTTAATTTTTTATTTAGAGACAGGATATCACCATGCTGTCCAGGCTGGCCTTGAACTCCTGGGCTTAAGCAGTCTTCCCATCTTAGCCTCCAGAGTTGCAGGGATTATAGGTACATGTCATCATGCCCATGTTATCCATTTTATCATTATTTTAAAATGGGCTTCTTTTAGATAGTTTATGGCTTAGATTTTATTTTTATTCATTGTAAAATGCAAATCTTCTAATTGATGTGTTTAGATTATTTATATTCCATGTAATTATTTTCATATTTGAATTTAGGTCTACCATTTTGTTATTTGTATTCTGTTTGATTCTTCTATTATTTATTCCTCTTTTTCTCCTTTTATGCCTTCTTTGTAATTATTTGAAATTTTTGAGAATTTCATTTTAATTTTTCTATTCAGTTTAGACTATAATTCTTTGTACATTTTTTCTTAGTGGTTGTTCTAGAGATTATAATATATAAGCAACTCTTCACAGCCTACTTAGAGTTTATATTTTACCACTTCACACGGGATATTGAAATCTTCCCATCATGTATTAATAATATTTGATACATTAATAACAGAAATAAAATTAAAAGATAACCCAGGAAAGATAGATCTCTTTATTCTCCCTCATTCTGTCTTGTAGTTGTCATATATTACGTCCCCATACTTGCTAGGGTGGAAACTTACTAGGTGCTCATGGCAGGTTGGAGAAAGAATTCTCACACCAGGAGTAGAATAGTTTTAGGAAAGAACGTTTATTTTACTTTTGAGAGAGAATGAGAGAGAGAGAGAATGTGGCCACAGCACTGAAGAAAATGTAGAGAGTAGTGCTGGGCAGCTGAGGAAAGTTGCTCGGTGCTTTTAAAAGGTAAAGACGGCTTTTTTCCTGTGCTTCAGAAGACTGATAACAGAAGTGGCAGCAAAGCAGTTGCAGGTGTTCTTTATTTTTTTCTCTATGAGGCTGACTTTGTGAGTCCTTGGAATCTGGTGCTGGTGAGAACTAATGTGGGGAGTTTGCATCCCTACTGTCCACTTAGGGCTCTTCAAGGCTGAGAAAATGAAGTCTTACAGATAATGAGTTAGGTGTTTTAGCTAAACAAAAGACAGTTGTATTGTGAGTTTATTTTTCTTACTTTCTGTTTGATAGTTTATTTTCCTCTGTTAGATAGATCATTAGTAAGACCACATTTCAATACTTTTGAAACCTCTTTTGATAATGCTATAACATTGTCTTTCAACTGCTCAAATCTAAACATAAGAGCAGAATAGTTTATTATGTTTACCTATATATTTAGCATTTCTTTCACTCTTCCTTCATTGCTCATGTTCCAGTTTCTCTCTGGTATCATTTCCCTTCTGCCTGGAAAACTTGCTTTAATATTTCTTTCACAGAAGGGCTACTAATGACAGATACTCTTAGTTTTCTTTCATCTGAGAATATCTTTATTACATTTATATCTGAAGAATACTTTTGCTGTCTATAGCAGTCTCAACTGATAGTTCTTTTTCTTCAGCCCTTTAATAATATATTTGCACTGCCTTTTCACTTCCACGGTTTCCAATGAGAAATAGGCATTTATTCTAACCCTTGTTTCCCTGTATGTAATGTGTTGTTTTTCTCTGGCTGCTTCCAAATATTTTACATTTCCTTAATTTGCAGCTATTAGATTATAATGTGTCTTAATGTGGATTTCCTTGAATTTATCATTTAGGGGGTTTGCTTATATGCTACTTGTTTGACTCCTCCAAATCTTGAGTTGAAATTTGATCCTCAGTGTTGGAGGTGAGGCCTAATGGGAGATGTCTGGGTGGGTGGCAAGCGATGGAGGTGTAGGTGGGGTGGGAAGGTGGATGCCTTGATGCCATCCTCATGGTAATAAGTGGATTGGTTGACATCCTCACAGTAATGAATTCTCACTCTATCAGTTCCCACCAGAGCTGGTTGTTAAAAAGAACCTGGTGTTAGGTCTGGTGGAGGGTAAATAGGTGGCAAGGAGGTGGCTAAGGGCAGAGAGTGGGAACCAAATTGTAGCTAGGCACCAAATTGCAGGTAGGAACTGTTCTCTGGTGGCAACATACATGGTAAAAATTTCCTAGTAACCTTTAACTGACCTAGAGCTCATTACCATCCAATTAGCATAACATGTGTAGAGCTTCATGGAGAATTCTGGAAAAGACACATATGCAGAAAGGGAAACTGTTATATAACCTACCCTTTTATGTAACCTGTCACGTGATCTATTATATAATACCAACCTGTTGATCGCCCCCAAAGGCAGGAAACAGCAACCAGTTCTGCCAGGGGAAAGGTGGACAAAGTAGTGAGCTTATAAAAGGCAGCATGTACTCAGTCTTCAGCGTCTTTCTCCACTTGTGGGGACTGACCCTTTCTACTCTCTCTGAAATATATTTTCACTTTTTGTAGCTTCTCTGTGTACTTTCATTCTTTATTTTATGTGATAAATTGTTTTCATAAAATTTCTCTGTAACTGTGATCACTCCGTCATTATCTTGACTTGGTACCAGTACTTATTCTTGACGCTGGGAACTGGGAGACCAGGGGAACATCCACACAAATGAACCTAACATTGGCACCTCCCCTCCTTCTTCCTCTCTCACGATGTGATATCTGCGCATGCAGGCTCCCCTTCATCCTCCACCATGAGGGAAAGCGGCCTAAGGTCCCCACCAGAAGCAAATGCCAGCACCATGCTTCTTGTACAGTCTGCAGAACGATGAGCCAAATAAACCTCTTTTGATATAAATTACCTAGCCTCAGGTATTCCTTTATAGCAACATAAATGGACTAAGACACTATTAGTGTCTTACTTCTGGAATCTATAAGTTTATGTCCTTTGCCAAATTTAGGAAATCTTTAGCCATTTTTTTCTCAGACCAATTTTCTGTGACATACTCTGTCATCCCTTTCTGAAACTCTGATGATATAAATGTTAGATATTTTGCTGCTTTTTCCAGAGGTCTCTGAGTCTTTGTTAATTTTTAACATTTTTTTCTCCTGCCATTCAGATTGTATAATATCTCTCTTCAAATTTATTGACTCTTTCTTTTGTCATTCTCATTCTACTATCGACCCCATCCACTGAGTTATTTATGTCAATTTTTGAAGATTTTTTAGTTCTCAAATTTTCATTTGGTTCTTCTTTATATTATCTATTTCTTTGTGGAGACTTTCAATCTTTCTGTTTGTTTCAAGGATGTTCAACCTTACTTCTTGGAGCATGATCTTAATAGTGGCTTTTGACTGCTTTTTCTTCTGTGAGTTGAAATTTACCTATGCTTTCATTTGCTGAGCAATTTTGGATGGTATCCCGGACATTTTAAATATTACATCATGAGATTGTGGGTCTTGTTTAAATCTTAAGGAGACCGTTGACTTTTTTGTAAGTTTGTTTGTGTTAGCAGACAAGTTACCCGATTAGTTTCAGTCCACAACTTCTGACCCGCTTTCTTTCAGCTGTGGTTCCAACATCCACTCATTTCTCTAGGTCTTTTGGTGCTGCTTAGGTCTGTACTATATGTGCAATCCCAGTGGCCAGTCTGAGACCCGGCTGGAGGTCTATCCTTTAATGAAGTTCTCAAGGACTATAGTATGCTGTTCAAGCTTAGATACACTCATGAACAGCTCTCAGATGAGCCTAGGAGTTCATAAACAACATTATGGGATTTATCTCTTAATCTCCCTCCTCTCTGCAATCTGTCTGATGTTTTCATGATCCCAGACCCCACTCCCCTTTTGCCCTACTGTAGTCAGAAAGTCAAGCATTATTTTTTCCGTTCTACTTCTCAATTCCCATGAAAACATATATATTAGTACGAAGAAGCATGAGGTCAGAGAGAAAAACAGCAATAGGAATGGCTCTTTCTTTCAGCACTGTAATAATGTAGTCACTCTTGTGACTGCAGCTCCTCTGCTCAGAGTGGATTCTCCTCCCTGAGAGTGGTTCCCTAGGGCCACTGCTGCCATCATCTTCACCTCTACCATGCCATCACAGAACAGTCTGGGGCTGGGGTGGGAAAGAACAGAAAAAAGGGAATCTCCCCCTACTCTTTAAGACACGTTCACACTTAGGAGTATCATTTTCTGGTTTTGGACCTATGGGAGAGGATTTCTTTTGGAGCTTTTAAATGTCTCCTGTGGTGTACTTCTCTGAGTTCTGGCTATTATTGAGACCAGGAAGGGTGATCCTGGAGTGGGGAGACATTTTAGTTTCTTCTGAGAGCATTTTCTTTATTTTACCACCAATGTAAAGCTATTATGCTTTATGTTGGACTCAGTCTGATTATGTTCAATTTAAAGTTGTTGATGAATTTCGTTAACTGAAATTACAACTTTTTTTCCCCACCAACCATTAAGACCTATTGTACTGATAGATTCATTATCAAGACTTCCAGGTTTATAACCAACCTCGGGGAACAGGTTGAATAAACAGTGGAAAAGGGGCAGGAGGCTCAGTTTTCCAGAGAGGCCCGCATCAGATGTAGTCAGTAAGAGGTCTCACATTCTGAGGACAGGATTCAAGGTCTGTATTACAGAGGACTGATAGATTGGAAGAGCCAGAAAAACCTGCAGTGTGTCTTCTGATATGGTAAAAAGGAAGAGTAGAACCCCCATCGGATTAATGTTCAAAAGGGGTGCTTAAATTATTATGTGAAGCCATAACTAATCCATAGGCTTCAGAATCCCTCTGCTACACACGATGTCCCATTTTACAGCCCAGATTTTGAGCTTTTCCCCATGCTTCTACCAACCAAGAGTCAGGATAATTTTTGCGTTTACTTAGCCCAAAATAAAATTTTGACTATATTCATAAGCATGGCCTCAGATTTTTTTTAATGCCAAAGATATTGGATTGCTTGGATTTTCTTGATACTGTTTACATTATGGTAAGCAGATGAGTAATCTTCCATATTCAAAATGCATCCCAGAAATCACTTTATATGTCTACAAAATCAAAACAGAATTGAGAAGACTTTTTCTCATGGAAATCTTGTTTGCAAAAATAAACACTCAGCAGCCTAAATTACACATAACAGACAACAAGTCTGGTACGCAGAATAGTGGCCCGTCCACATGCTAATCCTTTTGACCTGTGAATATGTCACTTTACATGACAAAAGAGACTTTGTAGGTGTGATTAAGTTAAGGAGTTTAGAGGGGAAGATTATCCTGGAATATCCAGGTGGGCCCAATGTCATCACAAGGTCCCTTATGAGGGACCAAAGGAAGCAAGAGAGTCAGAGAAGGGACTTTGGTGACAGAAGCAGAGGTTACAGTGGCGTAACCACAAGCCAGCGCAGGCAGCCTAAAGGAGACAGAAAAGCAAGCAATGGATTCTCCCCTAAAGCCACCAGAAGAAACATGGGCCTTGATTTTAGCCACATACCACCCATTTTGGATTTTTAAAGTCCTGAAGTGTAAAATAATTAACTTATGCTGTTTTCAGCCACTAGGTTTGTAGTAATTTGCTACAGCATTTATAGTAGCAATTACAGTAGTAATTTTTCTACACCAAGATTTGGGGGGAGAATCTATACGAAGGAGAACCACATGCATCGCAATGAATTTAACTGGACCTCAGGCTCATTTGGAATCTGTTAATATGTGGTGAAGCAGGGAAGAAGGGCAGAAGGAGAGGGAAAGAACAGGAAAAACAGGAGATCGCTTTGTGAAAGCCCTAAGGCCAGCTGGAATTTCAGGCCCACTTTTATTTTATCTGTTTCTCTAATTTGAATATAATTTTCTGTCTCCTGTATTTCCTTCTTATGTTGCTTGACCTCTTCCTCAAAAGTAGAAATGAAATGTCTTTATTCAAGTAGTGTTACAAAACTCACTCAGAATGTTTCAGGCTTACGTAAAGAATCAAAGGTTCTTTATCTGTGAAACTTTTTCCGCTTACTAGCAAACAGGTCAAATTTGCCTCAGTGCGACTCGTAATTTAGATGATTTTTTTTAGTTGAAATATTTTTGCTTTTCCTTCTTTCATGATATATTAAAATAAAGACAGATTTCCAGAGAAGAATAGCAAAAACACAAATAGGTAATAGCTTCAGCTATCAGGGTTTTATTTAAATGATGAATGGAAATGACAATGGAGATAAACCTTCCTGAGCGCTGGGAATGCCATCCACAGAGCAGAAACCTCAGGGAATAGAGTTAGCAGGAAGTAATGGAAATCAGACTTCTTTCCTGAGAAGGAGAAACTGCCTGGGAAGTAATCAGAGAAGATGCTAATAAAATCCTTCTGAGATCTCCTAATTCAGAGAATTGGGGGTGAGGAAAGACCATGGGGCACGTGGAGCCCTCTGCCACCTGGAAGTCACTGGATGTGCGGAAAGCCGTAGGTGATTGGGGTGATTAGGACATGAAGCTAGAGCAGAAAGTGTCCTGCCACGGCTTATTCCTGGAGTTTGGGCTACGCTAAAGAGAAAAGCCAATTACAGGACAGTGTGTGTCCACCGTTGCGTTTTTTCAAACACGGTGAAAAAATATCAAAATACTCCTGGAGTGTAAACTGACTGCCTACCCACTTTCCCTAGGTTTGCTGCATCTCTATAAACTAACACAAAAGTACAATAAATGCCATCTTTATTGTGTTTTTTTTTTCTGGACTCAAACATTTCAGGAATGTGATTATCTCTTGGGATAAATATAACGCACATTTAACTATAAACCAATATGTAAAGATGAGCAAAGAGAAAATAATCAACTCTATGCAAGAATATTGCATGTCAATGGAAGAAAACTTCTGTAGGAAACCAGAGGAATTTGCTACCAGGAACAAGAGGAAAAATTTGAGATTTTGTCATTTTCAATTCTAAATGATTGAAGAGGAAACTTTACCTTTGAAACAAGTTTGAGTAGTTATGAATAGGGCTTTGGGGAGTCTGCATGAAGAATAAAAATATACATTGGCTGATTGGGAGATTATGAACAATACGGGTGGATTATGAGAGATGAGCTTTTGCAAACATCACATTGGAAAAACAGTAGACATATATGAGTAATGTAAAACTTACATAGAAAAGATAAAAAGAGAAAAATAAAAATAAGTTTAATTTTTTCCTAGTAGTTGCCTGTCCTATATATAGTTGGTTAATATATCTGAGCAGTTCCTTAAATGTCACTATCCTGTTAAATGATTCAACAGCCAATTCTACAATAAAAGGAACAGAGTGAATACTGTAGTTCAAATTTTCTGGACAGCCTTCTCTGGACAGACTCCCGAGCAGCTGAATCTTGGCAGTGGTGAAGATCTGGATATTATGGATTAGCGTCTTTGGCCTGCTCTTGATCGAGGGTAAAAAAGAATTTAACCATAGACCATACACCCAATTTGATGACAGTAAATTTATTGGGAAAAGCAAATTGTATTATGACTCTACGTTTCAACTTATGGTTGAATTGCAACCATAGGTTGGCTATAATAAGAGAGTTTGACAAAAATCAATGAAAATGTTTTGTGAGAATCAATTATCTATATAGAACTTGCAATAGAAAGCATTGTACATTTTATTTGTTTTGTAAATTACATGCTACAATCCTTTATATAAGCAAAATTTATAATAAACCTGTGTGTTAAACACACACACACGTATGTTTTTCCAAAGCCAGTTATTAAATATTGACTAGTGCATCACTGTATATAGATGATGATATTTCTTAAAAATCAATTAGAATTAACTGAAAAATTAACTGTATACAAAATAAATATAAAAATGCTTATAGTAATTTTCTAATTAATAAAATTGATAGCAGTGTTTGATTTGTTAATTGAAAACAAACTATTAAAGGAGAGAATCGTTAAAAATCATATATATATACCTGAAAAATATCATTTCAACTTAAAACAAGTATTTACAGCAATTTGCCAATTCGAGGAGCATAAAGCTAAGGCCATTATTTTAGCATACGTGCAGTCATTAAAATTCCCTTTTGTCTTTCTTACATAAATTATATGCGTCAGTGCAAGACTTCGAGGACATGAACTGATCTCCAACACCTGCCCAAGATCACAAAAGCAGGTAAGTGACAGAATTGAGATTTGACTCCAGGTAGTGGGCACAGAACCTGTATTCCTAAGTAGTGCACTGCCCTGGCTCACCCTATGTAGATGCCAGAGAGCAGATCATCTGCCGGGGGTGTTCACCGTGCAGACAGCACCAGTCAATATGTCTGACGGAGCCACAGGAGGGCATTGGTTATGGGAAAATCTGTTACAGCAGCTTTATTTGATAATAACTATAACTAAAGGTATCATGAAACTCTCAATTCAAAACCACAGAGATACCACTTTTCACACACTGGGATGGCTAGAATAAAAAAGTCAGATAATATTAATAATAAATGTTGTTGAGGATGTAGAGAAATTTGAACTCTTACACACTGCTAGTGGGAATGCAAAACGGTGTAGCTGATGTGG
This sequence comes from Avahi laniger, assembly GCA_963575035.1. Taxonomy (NCBI): domain Eukaryota; kingdom Metazoa; phylum Chordata; class Mammalia; order Primates; family Indriidae; genus Avahi; species Avahi laniger. Next base: position 25,042 of record CAUYSK010020699.1, read on the forward strand.
AAAACAGTCTGGCAGTAACTCAAATGATTAAATATAGAATTACCATATGATGCAGTAATTCTACTCCCATGTATCTACCCAAGAGAAATGAAAACATATGTCCACACAAAAACTTGTACACAAATGTTCATAGAAGCATCATTCACAATAGACAAAAAGGGAAACAGCTATTTAAAAATCCCAAGAGAAATATTAAAATACATGTTAATATAATATAAAATGCACTTGTTCTAAGTGAAAAAAGTATTACTTTCATGAGTGACATAAAAGAAGACTTGAAAAAAAGAGAGATGTATATTTGTGTAAACGGACTTTTGTGCTGTGCTTATGTATAATGTGTTGGATGACTCAGTTTTATAAACAGATTAATTAATCCCAAGTTTTTTCAAATTTAAGTAAATTATTTAATTCCAATGGAAATCTGATCTTTTTCCCCTTTTGTATTCGTTAATAGGATTCTAAAGTTGACTTGAAATTTAAAAGCTGATAAGAATGTCTTGAGATTTATAAAAACAAGAATAAAAAGAACAGATTTACTTTACCACATATAAGGTATGATTTAGTTTCAATACTTGTACAAATATGAAGAAGCAGGTATTTTAATTAAACAGAGGGACCAGGAACAAAATAAATGATTAAATTTGTATACAAAATAATTGAGGATAAAAACAATTATTGAATAAATTCTAACAAGAAGACTGGTAAAAGATGTAATTCAATTTCTATCTCATACCTTACATTGAAATAAATTACAGATGGATTAGAAAATGTAACCCACCTAAAATCTAAAACCATAAAACAACTACAATGAAATAGATATAGGTGATATCAGTGAGAAAGAGCATCCTAGAAACAAAATCTATAAAAGAAATCACAAATTAATATGTCGACATGATACAAAAATGTGAATCTTCTATACATCAAGAAGCATTATAAAATTTAAAGTGAAATAGCAAAGGGGGAAGATGTGTGCAACGTATAAAAGCTTCCTATGTGTCATGTAAACAGAGCTTTTACAAATCACTTAAAAAAGCAACAAAAAACTATAAATCACATATACAATTAATTATTTAATTAAAAATCTACTTAGGAAAACATTTTGCCATGCACAAATAATAAATTAGTGCAAATTTACAGGAAATGAGATACTATTTTTTACATAGATAAAATTTAAAAGAATGATAATCACTGTTGTCAAGAGTGAAATGAAACATTCTTGAAAATTTTCTTAATAATTTCAGAGAGAAATTGTCCTAAAGAAATAATTAGTGATGTCAAAAGTCTAACACATAAGGACATTCATGATTGTATTATTTATTGTTACCAAAAATAACTAAATAAACGTGAGCTTAATGGTCCCAAATAGGGTGTATGCTAAACAAATTTTGGTACATTCATGTGATTAAAAATTATGTAGCCACCAACAATCAGAGTTTCAGAGAATTTAATTATATGAAAAAATGCTCCTGATATGTTAAGTCCAAAACTTAATGTACATAATTCCAATCATTTTTTTGTGCATATATCCTCCCCATCCCCACCAAACCATGTTTAAAAAAAATACATGAACCATAAAAAAATGTTTATGGTGTTAAAATGTTTATGATGATCTCTGGTTAATGGTATCCCCCCAAATTTCTATTTTCTCCTGAAGGTTTTTAAATTTTTCTAAATTTTCTGTAATGAACTTATTTACTTTTATAAGTATGCGCTAAGTTATTAAAATAAAAACAAATTTTAAATTGAAGGTATTACATAGATTGTTTACAATTAAATAATAAACATTCAATCAACAAACATTTTTTGAACATTTACTATGTCCCCAGCATAATTCTAGGCCCAGCAGAGCTCAAACAACTTTTTAGGTCTCTGGAACCTTACATCCTAGTAACAGATTACTCAAAAACATCTCTCCCAGAGTCTGCTGCCAAAAAGAGTATGTTCGGGGGGCTCAAAGTAATTAGCACAGAATAGAGGATCACGAGTCTCATGTTCTTCTTCTGACTCAACTAACTCAGGAGGCATTCTCTAACCATGTAAACATTGGTTAACTATGGACCCCTCATAGGTAAGCCACGGATTTATGTCACAGTAGTCAGGCACCTAATGGCATAACAGAAAATATGCATGGCTTAAGACTAGACTCCTTCTCCTTCCTGGAACTCAGAGGTTATAATCTTGTTCATAGCTCTTCTACTACATGGTTTGTTCAAATTCATTAGTAATCTCTGATCCACAAAGACATGCCTATTTATAGCCGATGGGGGGAAATATTTATTCTATTGACTCTGTCATTTAAGCAAATTCAGTTATGTCCACATTCTTCCATCCGCTTTAGATTCTAAATTTCTGGGGGACAGGATCCTACAGGCTATTCTTAAATTTGTAAAGACACTAATTTAAACACATTAATTCTTAATAATGACTCAAATGCCTCAGGATGATTAACACTGGGTTATTCAGTACACAGTAGAAAACTATGCACATTATCTGATGAATGGCTTACCTGGCGTTGTGTATAAATATGCTCTTACAAACTTGTCCATACACGCTTTGCATGCTGTGATAAAAATCACGCTTCCAGACTATTTACACAAAATTAAGCTGACACAGCCAAAAAGGTGAGTTACTCTTAATTGAAAGAGTGCATATACTTTTATAGGAGTCCCTGTTACTGGAGGGGCCCAAGGAATTATAATGTCTGTTTCTCTCTCGTGCTACCACATTCATGGAAGAAGAATATTGCCAGGCTAGATTATTTTTACATCAAAATTTATATCGAATCTGTGAAGAAATGGCTTTTGGCAACCTAATATTTTATTTGTTCTATCTTTTCCCTTACTGGGAAGAAAGATTTTGCCTCTACTAGTACATTCGCTATTTTGTTTATTTAAGACATATGCCTAGTTATTAGGCGATCTAAGGAAGGCCCCAAATCTGCATAGAGCTCAGAAGAAAATCATCACATGACTTCCTAAAACCTGCATTTTAAAACTTCAATAAGCATCAGAATACCCTGTAGAGCTTTTACAAATAATTTCCCAGGCTCCATCCTTAGCAATTGTAGTTTTAATAGATTTGGCTTGAACCAAGAATTGTTATTAAAGAAAAAAACAAACAAACAAAAAACCATACACAGGTGATTCTGATATGCCCTAAAGGTAGAGAACCACTACCTTAAGATACATTAATAACTCCTCAATAATTTTTAAAATCATGTCAGAAAATTAATTGTTTATATAACAATTTTCTAGCTCTGGTTGCACCTCCCTTGTGAGCGGCAGTGAGAAGGCTAGGCAGGCCTGATCACCCTTGCATCCCAGGTGATCGTAAAGTGCTGATCAGTTGCCACTGGACAAATTGAAACAGAATAGGAAGACGGCAGCAAATCCTTCAGGACAAGATGGCTGACCGGAGACACCAGCTGCCAGAGCATCTCAGTAAGAAAGAGAAGTTTTAGACGAAAGAGAAAAAACAAACAGACGGACAAACATAAATTGGATGTTGGTCTGAAGGAAGGGTGCCAGAGCCTTCAGGAGAGTCCATGGGAAGAAGTTGTCATACAGAACAAGAAGGAGCAAGGTTCAGCAAAGATCAACCCTTGAGGGACTTGGAGTCCAGTGAGAAGGGTAGGAGGAGTGGTTCATTTCTCCCTCCCTCATGTCTCTGACAGTCAGTGGGTTCCCAAGCTGCTGGAGAGACTTTCTGCCCACATGAGCCCAGAGGCTGCTGCCGCCAGTGAGCTGGGAACTTCTTGTGGACAGGGATCCAGGCTCCCAGCCCCACTGGGGCACTTCACATTCCCACACACCCAAGCCTGATGTCAGGCGCCATATTGTTTCTGCACCCACTGTGCACCTTTGTCCTCCCCAGGGGGCTTCAACTCCTCAGGTTTCATCCTGCTCATTTCCACACAGACATTTCCCAACTCTGGCCCAGATTACAAGAGCCACAGGGGTCCAGTGGGTCCTAGGTGATTTGTGGGACTCCAGAGCCTGGACATTCTTGGTGGACTGTCTCTAGGAGAGAGGGTTGGAGATGACCAGAATGCTATACATTCCTCCATATATACTCCCTTCCCCTCCCCCACCTGCAGCTCTTATGAGAGACAATTGAGCCACCACACCAAGGCTTCCAAAGAAAGTGGGGCTTGCAGTGGACTGAGGGGTGCTCAGACTGTGATCTCCCTGCTTTCTGGACCTCCCTGGTGTTGCTTGCCCAGCAGCTCCATCAGAGCAGGGCACACCCCAAGGCAGAGGGACATCGATCCTGCTCAGGCATCCCATGGGTGACTCGGGACCAGCATGCTTCACACTGGCATGATAAGAGATTGATTTTCTTGGTCTCAGGAGGTGAGGGAGCCCCTGTGGACAGATCTAGGGGGAGAATGCAGTGTGGGTCCTAGCTGTAGCATGCTCACGGGGTACCCCTGCCACAATGGGAGGGCTGCACTATCAGCTCAGGGCAAGATCCTTCTGGCCCACAGCATAGTCATGGGGGAGCTTGGGTGGCTTGGGCTCCTGCCTACCAACAGATATCGAGAACACACTGTGGAACAGAGGAGCGGGGAGAGGAGAGAGACCCACTGCAGACTTTCAGTTTGTGAATCTCAGATGGACCTGCCTCCACAAGCAGACTTTCTGATTGAGTGGGGCCACTTTAACCCCTCCCTGATGGCTCTGCCAAGTTGCTGAGAGCAGACCTTTGACCCCTGCCAAAACAGCTACCTTCCCAACTTTTGTGGAGCCTGAGGGTAAGCTCACGCAACCCAGCCCCACCCAGTCACACCACCCCACCCACCTCTGCTGTGTCAGAGAATAAGGATTCACCTGGAAGTTTGAGGGCCCTACCCACCACCTGGGGCATGTGAGTGCCTCTCCTGAGGGACTAGAGCCAGTCACAGGACCAAAAACCAACATTGCAGCTTATTCCTTCTGGAAAGTGCCTCCTACTGAGAGGGAGGCCAATTTACATGCCCTTTTACTGCATTTACTGACTCAATTTTACAGGGTGTGTAGAGGTTCAAGGAGTGGCCATTTGGGGAAGTGTCTACCTCTCCCCAAGAAAAACTGCACTACTGGATAAGGGCCGAAAGAATCCAGCTCAGGGCCTTAGCATTCAAGCATTTAGCTCCCTCCGCTGTGAACAGCTCTCCCAGTTTGGAGAACTTGTCTTGAGCCTCCTATCAGCAGCTCCCCCTAGTGGCCAGAAAAGTAGTAGTAGTGTCTACTTTTCTGGCCACTAGACACTTTGAGCCCCAATGAGGCTTTGCAAAGTCTTTCGAGGCTCCCACAACCTAGCCATCAACTGCTTTGTTCCTCCCCCCAGCTCAGTGGTGGTGGAGATCAAGAAACCCCTTGGGAACTACAGAGTCCCTCCTAAAGCTTGGGACACTCCAGTACTCCACCTGGGGGACCAGAGTCTACCATGGACACAAAAGAACACCTCAGCAGCTGGCTCTATTTCACAAACATCAACCAATGCCAGAGAGAACAGCAATGTAGCTCACCATAGCATCTTCCAACTCAAGCAAACAGAGTGTGACTGATTCATAGTCATGAGTACCACACACTATCACTGAGAGTAACCTGGGAGACCTAACTCACTACACACTGTTGGGAAGAGGCAAAGACAGAAGATCAGATGTAGCCTGAGAAATACAAGAAACCTGCTAGAACACCCCATAGACAACTCAGGACTGGCACTCTTCCCCCTGACACACTCAGAGATCAATCTTTAGGAATCCAGAGACAGGCCCATTACCCAGGCCTAGCAACCCCAGGTCTCCACTGAGAGAGGCCAGATGAGAAGGAATCAGTGAAAGAACTCTGGAAACATGAAAAATAAGGTGAACATCCCCAAAAGAAAATAATAACTCCTTACCCATGGATACTAACTAAAACAAAAAGATTGAAATGACAAATGAAAAATTCTGAATATGAATTGTCAAGAAGCTCAATGAAATACAAGACAAAACAGAAACCCAACACAAGGAAACAACAAAAATGATGCAGGAAATGAATGAATGAATGAAAAATATACTAAGGAAATTGAATTATTAAAAAAAATCAAACAGGACTTCTAGAAATGAAAAATTCGTTCAAGGAAACACAAAACATAGTGGAAAGCCTTAAGAATAGGCTAGATCAGACATAATAAAGAATCTCAGAGCTTGAACACAACATCTTTGAGTTAAACAAGTCAATCAAAGAGAAAGACTGAGAAACAAGAGGAACAAACAAAATCTACAAGAAATATGGGACTATGTAATGAGGCCTAACAGAAGAATCATACACATCCCTGAGAAGAAAACACACAAGGTTTGGAAAACCTATTTAGGGAACAAGTGAGGAAAATTTGCCTGTCCTTGCTAGAAATCTAGACATCCAGGTACAAGCCCTGGGAGATTCATCATGAAGAAGCAATCACCATGACATATAGTCATCAGACTGGCCTACGTAAACATTAAAGAGGCGCTCCTACAAACCATAAAGGAAAGCAGCAGGTAACTTACCAAGGAAAACCCATCAGACTAACCGCAGACTTCTCAACTGAGATCTTACAAGCCAGAAGGGACGGGAGCCCCATTCTCAGACTTCTCAAACACCATAATGGCCAGACTAGAATTTTGTATCCTGTAAAACTAAGTTTCTTATATGAGGGAGAAATAAAGATTTTCTCCGACAAGCAAACACTGAGGGAATTTGTCAAGACCAGACCTGGCCTGCAGGAAGTACTCAGAACTGCATTATACACGGATCAAAACAATAGATACCCACCAGTGTAAAATCAGCCAAAACCTAAAGGTCAGAGCCTGGATACCACAATGGCTCAAGAAGTAAAACAAAGCAGTAAAGTTCTACTCAACAGGATGAACAGAAATCCACCCTAAATATCAATTCTTTCAATAAATGTGAATGGCTTGAACTCCCCACTCAAGAGACTTAGGCTGGCTGAATGGATAAAAAAATACAAGCCAAGTATCTGCTATCTTCAGGAAACACATCTAACCCACAAGGACTGATTCAGACTCAAGGTGAAGGGATGGAAAACAGTATTCCACGCAAATGAAAACCAAAAGAAAGCTGATATAGCCATTCACATATCAGATAAACACAGACTTCAAATCACCAAAAGTAAAGAAAGACAAAGATAGTCATTATTTAATGGTGAAGGGAACAATTCAACAAGAAGACATACCAATCTTAAATATTTATACACCTAACACAGATGCACCCAGATTCATAAAGCAAACCCCACTTGATCTAAACAAAATGATAAGCAGCAGCATTATAACAGCCACAGACTTCAACACCCCACTGACTCAATGGGACAAATCCTCCAGGCAGCAAATAAGCAAAGAAATAAGGGACTTAAATGGAACTCTAGAACAAATGGGCCTAACAGACATTTACAGAACATTTTACCCAAAACCCACTGAATATACATTCTTCTCATCAGCTCATGGAACATTCTCTAAGACTGATCACATCCTAGGCCACAAAACATGTCCCAACAAATTTAAAATAATAGCAACTATACCATGTCTCTTCTCACACCACAGTGGAATAAAATTAGAAATCAATTCCAACAGAAACACTCCACTCTACACAAAGTCATAGAAATTAAGCAACGTATTGCTGAATGGTTATTGGGTCAAGGAAGAAATTAAGATGGAAATAAAAAGATTCTTCAAATTAAATGACAAAGGGGACACAAGTTATCAAAATCTGTGGGATTCAGCAAAAGCTGTCATAAGAGGAAAATTCATACCCATAAATGCCTCCATCCAAAAGACAGAAAGATAACAAATCAACAATCTAATGAACTGTCTCAAGGAATTGAGACAAAAGGAAGAGCAAATCAATCCCAAACCCGGCAGAAGAAAAGAATTAACTAAGGTCAGAGCAGAATTAAATGAAATCATTAACAAAAGAATTATACAGAAGATTAATGAAACAAAAAGTTGGTTCTCTGAAAAGATGAACAAAATCAACAGGCCTTTCATGAGATTAACCAGAAACAGAAAAGAAACGATATTAATAAGCTCAATCAGAAATGAAAAGGAGATATTACAACTGATACCACAGAAATACAAAATATCATCTCTGAATACTATAAAAATCTCTATGCACATAAACTTGAAAATGTTGAGGAAATAGACAAATTCTTTGCAACACACAACGTTCCTAGGCTCAATCAGGAAGAAACAGAACTCCTGAACAGACTATTGTCAAATAACAAAATGGAAGCAGCAATAAAATATCTCCCAACAAAAAGAAGTCCCAGACCAGATGTTTCACAGCCAAGTATTACCAAACCTACAAAGAAGAACTGGTACCTATGCTGCAGAAATTATTTCGTAACACAGAGAAGGAATCCTCCTCACTTGTTCCATGAAGCCAGTATCAATCACCTTGATACCAAAGCCAGAAAAGGACACAACAAAAAAAGAAAACTACAGACCAATATCCCTTATGAATACAGTTGCAAAAATTCTCAATAAAATCCTAGCAAACCAAATTCAGCTGCACATCAAAAAAATAATCCACAACAATCAAGTGGGCTTTATCCCAGAGAGGCAAGGATGCTACAACATATGCAAATCTATAAATGTGATTGACCACATAAATAGAAGCAAAAACAAAGACCATATGATCCTCTCGATAGACACAGAAAAAGCATTTAACAAAATTCAGCACCCTTTTATGATAAGAATGCTTAACAAAATAGGTATACATGGTACATACCTTAATATTATAAAATCCATATATGACAAACCCACAACGAACATAATACTGAATGGGGAAAAATTGAAAGCATTCCCACTTAGAACTGGAACCAGACAAGGTTGCCCACTGTCACCACTTCTGTTCAACATAGTCCTGAAAGTCCTAGCCAGAGCATTCACGCAAGACAAGGAAATGAAGGGTATCCAAATAGGGAAAAAAGAAGTCAAACTATCGCTCTTTGCAGACAATATGATCTTATATCTAGAAAACCTCAAACACTCCTCTGATAAATAAATTCAGCAAAGTCTCAGGTTACAAAATCAATGTACACAAATCAGTAGGATTCCTATATACCACCAACAGTCAAGCTGAGAATCAACTCAACACCTTTCATAATAGCAACATAAAAATAAAATAAAATAAAATACCTAGGGATATATTTAACCAGGGAGGGGAAAGACCTCTACAAGAACTATGAGACATGGAGGAAGGAAACTGCAGAGGATGTAAACAAACAGAAAAACATATCATGCTCACAGATCAGCAGAATCAACATTATTAAAATATCTGTACTACACAAAGTGATTTAAAGATTCAATGCAATCCCCATTAAAATACCAATGTCATTTTTTTGCAGTCTTGTGCATGGCATTGGCACAAGAACAGAGACATAGACCAATGGATCAGAACAGAGAACCCAGATATGAAACTATCCTCATATTGCTATTTGATCTTTGACAAAGCAGACAAAAAACATAACAGTGGGGAAAATAATCCTTATTCAATAAATGGTGCTGGGAAAATTGGATAGCCACATGTAGAAGACTGAAACAGGATCTGCATCTTTCACCACTCTCAAAAATTAATTCATAATGGATAACAGACTTAAACCTAAGGCATGAAACTATAAGAATTCCAGAAGAAGAGGTTAGAAAAACTCTCACAAATATCAGCCTAGGCAAAGAATTTATGAAGAAGACCCCAAAGGCAATCACAGCAACAACAAAAATAAATAAATGGGGCCTGATGAAATTAAAAAGCTCCTGCACAGCCAAAGAAACTATCACTAGAGTGCATAGACAACCTCCAGAATGAGAGAAAATATCTGCATGCTGACCAGGTACAGTGGCTCATGCCTGTAATCCTAGCACTCTGAGAGGCCGAGGCAGGAGGATCGGTCAAGCTCAGGAGTTCGAGACCGGCTTGCCAAGAGTGAGACCCCATCTCTATAAAAAAAATAAAAAGAAAAGAAAAAAAAAAAAAGAAAATATTTGCATGCTATGCATCTGATAAAGGCCTAATGACCAGAATCTACAATGAACTCAGGCAAATCAGCAAGAAAAACATCAAACAACCCCATTAAAAAGTAGGCAAAAGATATGAGCAGAAGCTTTTCAAGAGATAGACTAATGGCCAATAAACATGAAAAAGTGCTCAAAGTTCCTAATCATCAGGGAAATGCAAACCAAAACCACAACGAGATATCACTTAACTCCAGTGAGAATGGCTTTTATCAAAATGTTCCAAAACAACAGATGCTGGCATGGATGTAAAGAAAAAGGAACACTTACACACAGAGGGGGCAAACTGTGGGTGGGACTGCAAACTAGTTCAACCTCTATGGAAAGCATTATGGAAATACCTCAAAGAACTAAAAGTGACCTACCATTTGATCCAGCAATCCCACTACTGGGCATTTACCCAAAGGAAAAAAAGACATTTTACTAAAAGGATACTTGCACTTGAATATAGCAGCACAATTCACAACTGCAAAGATGTGGAAACAACCCAAGTGCCCATCAGTACATGAGAGGATTAATAAAATGTGGTATATGTATACCGTGGAGTATTACTCAGCCATAAAAAAAATGGTGAACTAATACCTCTTGAATTAACCTGGATGGATGGATAGAACTGGAGACCATCCTCTTAAGTAAAGTATTGGGAGAATGGAAAAACAAACGCCACGTATACTCATTATTAAATTGGAACTAAATGATAAACACTCATGTGTACATATGGTATCAAAATTCAATAGAAATCAAGCAAGTGGGTAGGGGGAGGAGGGGATGGGTAAATTCACATCTAACGGGTACAATTCACACTATTTGCATGATGGACACTTATAACTTTGACTCAAACTGTACAAAAGTAATTCATGTAACCAAAACATTTGTATCCCTGTAATATTCTAAAATAAAAAAAAGAAGAAGAAAAAAAAGAAACTAGCAAGATCAATCTCATTATCCCTCATAGCATCCCTTTTACCTGTCATTGCCAGAAGGTCAAGCTTCCTAAGTCATCCATCATCACATGAATCTCACACTGCTCTACACTTTCCATTATAATCTAATTTCTCATTTCTCTCCCTTCCCAAACCTCTCAGCTATGTCCTCTGAAATTCCTGCTCATTGATCAATAAGCTATTAACTTTTTAAAAAAATATGTTGTGCCTTCTTTAGCTCTTCCCTGACAACATGAATTCCTTTGGAGCCCATTCAAGTGGAGACAATTTTTGGTTTCATACTCCTCATTTGTCAAGGCCAGGAAGGAAAATACTCTCCTTCCTTTTCATTTTTGCTTCCATGACTTTGTTCCTCTTTCCTTCTTGCAAATCTTCCTGCTCCTCTGTGGCGCATTTCAATATAACTAGACATGCCCCAGCCACCGCTCTCACTGTTGTCGTCTGCCAACCTTAGAATCACACTTGAGGTCATGCCCTCACACTGCCTCATTCAAGGAAGCCTTTGAGCTCCCAGTTTACAAGTCTTTCTCTCCTCCCCAACTCCTATCATTTTTCTGAGACTTCAACGTGTCTATGTTGCCCAGACACTCCTCCTGCCTTGGCCTCCCAAAGTGCTGGAATGATAGGCGTGAGACACCACACCCAGGCTAACACCCAGGTTTTTGACTTCAGCAGCTGGAAAGAAATGTTGCTATTTTCTGAGTTAGGAAAGAGAAGGCTTTGGGGAGATGATCAGGAATTTAGTTTTGGACACAAGTTTGAACTGCCTTTTATATTATATATCCAACTGGAGGTGGTCAGATAGGCAACTGAATTTGCAGTTTAAGTTAGAGATAAAAATTTGGGAGTTGTCAGCATATAGCTGGTATTTAAAGTCATAAGACTGAATGATATCAATAAGTAACCTTTGATAAATACATCAATCCATTAATAAATGACTAATAAACATATGACTGTTACCTATCAGAGCTGTTAAGGATGAACAAGTGATGTAGAACTTTGGTGATTTAAGCTTTTGTTGGAGTGGAACCACAACTATGCTGTTGTTCTGGTTTTTAAAGAATCTTCCTTTGCCTTCAGATATTCTCACATACCACCTTTGAGAAAGAATTGCATAGCCAACATTAATATCAACAAATTTCCTCAGTTAACTCATATTTGATCTCCAATTTTGATGGTTTTCCACTTAACTGGCACCATAATTTTCCTGTACTCTACATATATTTTGAAATGAATACTGTCCATGTCTTATCAAAACTTGGCTCAGAAAAGTATCCCTTTTGGAGAGTGTTTGAAGATCATCCCAAGCATTCATTTCTATGGGTTTCACTTTCAAATCAACCTGGACCACCAGAAATCTATGCCTTTGAACAATATTGTCTTTCCTATATAAAACTGCTCACGTGTTCACATTATGTCTTAGCAATTTCTAAAGTAAACAGTTACATGAATGCCTTTGCTTAATTTGCTATAGGAATGTTGCTGAAAACATTATATGGTATCTGTGTCCTTTACGTGAATCCCCGTAAGATACTTATAACTGACGGAAAAAACTTTGCATTCCCTGAAGAGTTCCAGGCAACGTTTCTCTTTTTAGGCAATATTGCCATGAAGTATATAACACTTGATTTTATTTAGACCATCTTCCAGAACGAGCAAAACTACAGTGGAAAAAAAATCACAACAATGGTTACCTCCGGGAGGTTGGGAGGTAGGGATGTGACTGGCAAGAGACATGATAAAATTTGGGGGGCTATAATAATGCTCTGTATCAAGACTTCTCAACAGTGGTACTATTGAGAAAAAAACTGTCACTGTAGCTATCCCTGGATTCTACCCACTAGATGTCAGTACTAACCTATCCTCACGTTGCCCAGCTGTGACAAGCAAGAATGTCTCCAGATACTGCCAGATGTTCCTTGGTAGGTAAAATTGTCCCTAAATGAAAACCACTGCCCTAGCCCTGTATCTTGACAGTTTTGGCTTACCCAGGTGTATGCATTTGTCAAAATTCAGAGAATATACACTTCAAATCTACGTATTTCATTGTATGTATGTTTTAGCTCAAAAGCAAATAAACTGTAAAAATATAACGAACTCTAGTTAATGATGTGCATGTTCAAGTATTTAGGAGACAGTTTTTAATAATGGTTGGATACAGGGATAGATATTTGTATAGGCATATAATAATGCAAGTATAGTAAAATGTTAATGGTAGAATCTAAGTGGTGAGTATATAGGCATTCTCTATAAAATTCTTTAAACTTTTCTGTATGTTTAAATTTTTCATAAAATGTTGGGAAAAATTTATCATGGGAGAGGAAAGAGCATATGAGACAAAAAATAAGCAGCTGAGTAAAAGCTGAGAAACATTATAAGTTTGACAGTCTGCAGTTATTATAAACTGCAGGTTTTTCAAATGGCTGAAGTATAGTGTGTCAAGGAAGGAGATAAATCATGGAGACTTAAAGGAACTCTGACTGTCCTATGTAGGCCATAAGCATTTTGGTCTATACCCTTACAGCCACATGAAAGGCAGAATGGAAGGGTATAAAACCCTTCCATTTTAGAGAGATGAAGGCCTAAGTCGATGTAGTGAGAACAGGTGTAGAGGAAAGGGAATAGAGATGAGAAACATTAAAGAAGTAAAATCAATAGGACTTAACTGCCAGTTGGATCTGAAATGTGAGGGTATGGGAAGGCATGGGAAAGCAGCAAGGACAAGTTTTTGTCTAGTTGGGACCATTGGTGTGTGTGTGTGGGGGGGAGTCTCACTTTGCAAAATGAAGAGTTAAGAAAATGACTAACTACGTGATATTCTAATACTATCATCTAACATCTTGAGACCTGGGACTCTTGGTGTATGAGAAAAGATATAAAATACAGGAGATAAACACTCAATAGTCCTGAATTTGAACTGGGAGTATAAGAACTCGCCATGTATTATTATGTTAAAAAAAGATATTTCTTATATCTCAATGATCAATCAGTAGCAGTAAGACCTAGGTTGTGGTCTTCTAATTCCATTTCCCCCTAAAAGAAATTAAGGCTCATTGGAGAAATGGCTAGTTTCAGGTAGGGGGCAGGAAATGCACAAGATGAATGAACCAAGAACATCTGGTCATACCAGATAACAAGGCAGCTATCAGGCTACTGAAGTCATGCCAAAAGGAATTAGAGGCCGGGCGCGGTGGCTCACGCCTGTAATCCTAGCACTCTGGGAGGCCGAGGCGGGCGGATTGTTTGAGCTCAGGAGTTTGAAACCAGCCTGAGCAAGAGCGAGACCCCATCTCTACTAAAAATAGAAAGAAATTAATCGGACAACTAAAA
>CAUYSK010020700.1:0-11728 GCA_963575035.1 Avahi laniger
AACAATGAATAACACAACAATGTATATCAACATTTTAGTAACAGCTTTTTTAAAGTAATAAAAAACGAACATTTTTGTGGAATCTTTAATGGAGTCAAAGTTCAAATATATAAACTTTGCTTTGATAGAATGTCATATGACGTCAGGGCTTTTGTATTTTAAACTGATGGCCCCTAAACTTTCTAGGCTTTTGTTTCCTCATCCGCAAAGCAGGGACTTGGCTCACTTGATCCCAATAGCTCCTTGCAGTTGCATGATTCTTTAAACACACCTTAATTCAGTAGCATACAGCTGTGTGTCAGCTGCCATCTAGAAACTGTGCAAATGCAACAAATTCTCAAACATCCACTCTACCACAGAACCGAATAATTTTACAAAAGCATCGTTTAAAAAAAAAATTAGGAGACAAGAAGGACACCAAACACATAAGTGTCGAATACAGCAATCTAGAGATTGTGCTGAGAATACCCACCAGAACACTCCAGCTGTGGCCTGAAGGGACAAGACGCTTGAAGGAGTAGAGGAAGCAGATGTGTGGGAGAGGGAAGTGCACTGACTGGGAATAGGAAACAGGTTCTGTTCCCAGCGCTGCCACCAATTAGCTGTGTGACTTCAGACAAGTCCTTGAACCTCTCTGGACCCTACTCTCCCCAGCTCTAAAGAAATTGATCTATGTGATGCCTCAGATCCACTCAAACTCTGCAAAAATCTACAATTCTATGTGAGACATATGATTCAACATCTTAGTGCCAAAACATGGTAAGAAATGCTCAGAGTCACCAAAAAACAGAAGGTATCGTTATTTACATAGACACTCTTTACAAGTCACGTAGTCTTTCCTACCACCTCTTCTGTTCCAGCCCAGTGTCCTGCTTTAATTGCTGAGTCTTTTGATCAAAACCAATTGTTCTCAGTAATGTAAATGCTCCTGCTTATCTCCCAAGCCCTCCCAGGAGCCTCGCTGAGGCTCTTGGGTGACCCAGTTCTCCTGTTCCGTTAAGTTATGTGGGAAACAAGATTCTCTTGATGCTTCCCATTGCTGAGAAATGGAATGCATCCAGCCGGAGTTCCAAGTTATCAGTCTGGAAGATAAGCAGAAAAATAATTGAAATGCGGAACAGCTGCAGTCCCTGCCAGGTCCTTAAATTTCTAGTAATTAAGTACTAAAGGGAACTTAGCAAATGTGAGCCTTTCATTTGTTTGCAAAGGTCATGAAACAACTTCAAAAAAATGAGGGTTATGTCAGTTTATAGAACACATATATTTATGAAACAATTATTAGCAAGAAGATGTTTTACTTATCATTAAGGTAACTCTTATCCCTATGTGATATGAATTATATCTCTGAGTGAAAAAAAACCACCAAAAATGGAATTCCTGATTTTCAAAAAGTTTAGCTTCCTTTTTGGCTAAATTATCTACACAGTGCAATATATACCCTTCTGTGTATGGGCATTATTTTTAACTAAGCAGTCCTTAGACGTGTATTTTTCTGTTTATCTCATTCATTCATCCATTCATTCATTCAAAGAAGGCACCTGGCTTACCTCTAGTATAGAGGCCCAGCTCAGGGGATATTCACTGAACAGCCACAACAGTAGACACGGAAGGTCAATGACAGCCTCCTTCTGCCTGTGAACTTGTCAGTGACTTAAGATATTCTAACAATCACCCCCTTTCATCCTGCCTTTATGCACATACTTCTTTAAAGAATTTTAAGAGTTTTTTAAATCATATTTATTTCCTATGTAAAATATGAAACAAGATATATACTCTTTCCTACTTCATTTATTAGTTGGTTAAAATGGCTATAGGAAACAATTTGAAATGAATTATAGGACAAATAAAGATATGTCATATGGCAGGGATGTAATGGTTGTAGAGCTAAAGAAGAATCGGAACATTCAAAGCCTATGAAACGAATATAAAGGAAGCACAGCAGATGCTCCAGAAATGCTCTAGGATGGGCGAAGGCTGGTGCAAGCCAAGGCCAAAGCTTTCGGAGGCTTGAGAAGAAGGACAATTACCTGACTTGGCGGCTGAGGTTGTAAACAAAGCAGTTAGAATATGGAAAGCATGGGTGGCCCTCAGCAGCATTTTAAAATTGTCCAGGAGAAAGCCGTGGATATTGTGGTGGGTGGGCATGAGCGTGGAGGGCAGTGAAAGTTTACTGGTCAGCGCTATGCAGTGAGAGGGGCTGACATTCCCTGGGTCCTATCCTGCATTGGCCTTCACTGCAATCCTGCAGAGCAGCTGCTATTACCATATAGTTATCAATAAAAATATTTTGAAACTAAAGCTTATGCAGTGAAGTAATTCTAAGTCTCAAAGTTAGCAGTGCCTGAGTCAGTGCTCACACTCAGATCTACCGAGCCAATTCGGAGCCAACTGTTGCTAGACAGCCTCCTAGGGACAAGCAGTCCCATCCTTTCAGATGCGCCCTCCAAGTACTTTGTTCTGCCCACGCCTCTGATATTACTGGAAACTCATCACACAGTTAGTAATTCTTTGTTTCTCTGCCTTCACCTCTTCCACTAGATGCTGTAAATTCCTCTGGGAACATCAGGTCTGATTGAATCATTGGTAAATAAATGCTTGTAATAAAATACAGGTCTTTGGAATCTTGCAAATATCCATGTGTCTTCCCACTTGGCTTACCCTTTCCCTAAATTTCCCCGATGTTGCAGATAAGTCCTTTCCCTGCAGTCTGCATTTCAGTGTCTAAAGAAAAGATGCAAGAGTTAGGGTTTAATTTAGATTCTTTCTTTCTTTTTCTTTTTCCCCCAAACAGGGAAAATAAGCTTTCTTACAGAAATAAGAAAGGCATCTGATCTAAGGAATATAAATGTATTTTGTGTGTGTGAATGTGATACATGTGGGTTAGCATGTGGTGTGAACTTAAAACTTAATTTATTATAAATTATTTCAGACATAAAATGTATTAAGAATAATATGATACATGCTCAAATATTTACTCCTTATCTTAAAAAATAAAATCTTTCTAATATAGTTGAGTTCCTCTAATGTTCCACTCCTTAAAAAAAATAATTTGTAATGAATCAAATAGAAATTATAGTACATGTTTCTATGTTATTTTTAAATTAACTTAAAAAATTTATTTTCATTGGTCACAAAAGAGTCTATCAGCTTCTGTGATCTAATTCTGTGTTTATTTGGATAGCTATCTGTCAGTTCACATTCAAAACACCAAAACCAGAAATTGCCAACTTCCCCACCAAACTGCCTTCCCCCACGGGTTTCCCCATTCTGCAAGAGACGTTGCAATTTTCCCAGGTCACCCAGGTTTGACCTATTGGGTCATACTGTGTGAGATTCTTTCCTTGGCGGTTCCCCCCAGGCCTAGTTGGTCTCCAGTTCTCAAACTATGGCACAGGGACATGAGAAGCCCCAAGAATCTTTCAGAGTATCATAAGTTCAAAACTATTTTTATGAGAATGCTAAGGTGTGATTTGCCTTTTTCACTCTTTCTCTCACAAGTATAGAGTAGAATTTTCCAGAGCCCACGTGCTGTGTGACATCACAAGAGACTGGGTGTGTGACAATCCAGCTGGCTTCTATTAAGCCAGACATTAAAGAAATCGGCAAAACTATAAAACAGCGTCATTTTTTTCATGATATATATCTTAAAACATAGTCCTTTTTCATGAAAATTACTTTTATGTTTATGTACAATAGGTTTATTGCTATTTTTAAATGATTTAATACAATTTTTAAAATTTCTCAGCTTTAATTTCAAAAACAATAAGCATTGACAGATAAAATCCACACAAACAAAACATTTAGGGGTCCTTGGTTAGTTTTAAGAGCGTCAATGGACCCAACACCAAACTTTGAGAACTGCTGTGCTGTGTCCTCACTGCCTTTACCTGGACTTCTCAACGCCTTCCCAGGACCTTCTCAGGCTCCAGCGTCTCTCTCTCCTGTCCATCTACACATGACTGCCGAGTTCACCTTCTTAAGAAAAGTTTTTCCATAATGTTATTTCCCTGCTCAGAATCCATTAATATAGGAATTTTTAATTCCTCTCACATTTTTTAGTCTTATCAGTTCTTCAATTTTATCAATCCCAACTTCCCCGCAAAACCATTCAGTTTAGGCAGGTATGTTGAACTGACCCCAGAACACACTTTCATTCTCTCCTCCCAACCTTTGCCTAGATTGTTCTGTATTCTATCCCCACCCTACAGAGACAGCACCTCTCTGCGCCCAGCCCGAGGCAGCACAGGGAAGAGCTCAGTTAAGAGCATGTGCTTTGAGTCTGGCTTGAATTCCAGTTGCCTTCTATTAGCTATTCGATGCAGGCAATTAACTTTCTCGAATTGTAAAATAGAAAATACAGTAGTATCTTGATGGCTGTCATAAAGACTGTATGAGGCTGTGTTTAATAAATATGTTTTCAGTAAGTGTTAAGCAATGATAGTACTCAAATCCTGCCTAAGATTCCAGTTTTTCCATGTCCGTGTAAGTCTGTCAATCTTCTTCATCCAACACTGTTCTATGTTCTGCTCCACTTACTGGCATGGAAGGTTTTGGTGCACACATCTTGACTTCCTAGTGAGATCAGAAGTGGCCACATGAACTAACTCTCTCTATTGTATATGTGCATTTCTGTTTTCTTAGACTTTCCCAGTGCTGTTACACCTGATTCAATAAATTCAATATGTGTGTCATTGTCCTTCTGCTTTCCATAAAATGATACACAGAAACCAATTCTCAGCTGACAGGGGACAAATAAATGCATTTGATTTATAACCTTTCATTCATCCTGTCCTTCTCAGAACAGTTAGGAAAAGTCTTCCTCTAGGATAATAAATCCATTCATCTGAAAAAGGAAACTCAAACAGGAAACATTTTATATAGAGAGGCAGATCTGATGATAGCATCATCCAAACTACACAAAATTGAGGCCAAAGGCTGGTTGATCCTGGCTGCAAATCAATCCTACTGTGAAATGACTTTCAGCCATCCCCAGCTTCTTAGAAGTGCACTGGGAATTTACAGGCTTGAAATCTTCAGTTAGGGCTGCGTCAGTGAGGGGGTAGACGTGAACTGCTACAGAAAAGCTGTTGGAAAAGCCTCCATCTTGGAGTCCAGACTTGCCCTGACTCGCTCCTGAGGCCATGGCGGCTGCTTCGTGATTGGAAGTTGGTCCTTTGGCCTCTAGAGATCAGCCTTCTGGTCTGCTAAATGAACCAGGCTTGTTGAGGGATCAAATTTAGATAAAAATGTCTGTATGTACCTTTAGTAAGATTGATGTGTAATGCTGAAATCAACCTAACATGAAAAATATTTCAGAGATTAACGTTCTGAAAGATTTGTGTATGTTAGTCCTGAGATACTCCTTTAAAAAAATAATTCTCAAATGACCTAAAAATACAAAGGCATTTATCTGAAAAGCATCATTCTGAAAGGGAAGTACATATTATGTCTCAAGGGCATTATAATGCTGTAGACAGCAGGCATCAGATCTTTTGTGATATATAGTATATTGACCATTAGGAAAAATTCTCCTAAAAGTTCTTAGAGATCTTTGCAAAGGCCACGATTTAAAGAGGAAATAAAGTCCATATTCAGGAAACACTTTGATATAATATTTTGGATCCATATAGATCTTTTTTCTTATTACTTTAGCGAGGGAGCACAGCAGAGTGGCCAAGAGCACAAGCTCTAGCTGGAGCCAGGCTGCCTGGGTTCAAAGCCTGCTTCTGCCACTTGGGAGCCATGTAACTTCTCTGGGCTCCAGTTACCTCACTGGTAAGATGGGTACTATAATATTATTTACTTCATAGATTTGTTGTGACAATTACAGGATTATTCCTCTTATTTGCATCATGTCTATGAGCCAGAATAATCTGATTTTTGATGCAATGAGTTTGTGTGTGAAGGATGTCAGTATCTTTGGGTAACTAAAGGAATGCAGAGAAAATCATCGCCCAGTGATGTCAATTACATGAGAAAGTAGCTTTGAGCTACAGGACATGAGCACTTGGCATCCTTCCTGCTGTCCAGTAACTAAACTCTTCCTAGGTTTGGGGAACTTCCAGTGTTACAAGGCAGAGTGTTAACTTCTTATCCTAGAAGTTAAAAAGGTTAGCTATTTGCATTTTCAAGGCTTCCTTTCACCTGAAATATGGGCACACGAACTCAGGCAATGTCAGTCAAATTCTAAGTCCTCAGACTTGGAATCATAAGCCATGAACTGAGGTGGGGATTATACAGAATTCATTTTGCAGATACATCCAGTTCCCAAACTGGAAACAGTTCCAGCAGCTGTCACCCATGTCTAGGACTGGGGATTGTATCAGCTATCTATTGCTGTGTAACAAATTACTCCAAAACTTAGTGGCTTAAAACAACAATAAACATGTCTTTTTCTCAGTTTCTGTGGGTCAAGAATTTAGAGCAACATTGTTGAGTAGCTATGGCTCAGAGTTCCTCAAGAGTTTGTAGTCAAGATATTAGCTGGGGCTGCAATCATCTGAAGCTGTGACTGGAGAGGAAGAGCCAGCTTCCAAGGTGGCTCACTCGCAAGGCAACTTGGTGCTGGCTATTAGCAGGAGACCACAGTTTCTCTCCACAGGGCTCCTTGCATGACCTCAAAGCATGGTAGCTGGCTTCTCCCAGAGCGTGCAATCTAAGAGACCAAGCAGGCGCTTCAGCGTCCTTTATAACCTAGCCTCATAAGCCACATCCTGTCATCTCCATCAAATTCTATCGGTCAATCAGAGCAGCTGCAACTTGGTCTGAAAGAAGATAGCACAGGAGCACAAACACCAGGATGCAAGGTTCCTTGGGGCCACCTTGGAGACTGTCTACCAGGGCAGGCTGTGGGATCTGTACCCTAGGACAGTGGCAATTGGTTCAAAACATGTTTTAAGGCGTCTTGAATGAATGAGATGTCGCCAAGTCTGGTTCTCTGGCCTCCCAAGAGATTCAGTCAGTTACCAAATAACCTTTTATCAAATTTCTTTTCTGCCAAATTAACCGTAGTTGGTTTCAGTTGCTTGAAAATAAAAACTCAATCTGACGTATTTTGGGTAAAAGACTTACTAACATGTTTTTACCTAACTTTCTTGGAAAGAAATCTAGTATGTGTTGGTAATATGGAAAGTTTAGTTATGAAAGATTAGAATATACACTCTGTTTCCAAGTGTGGACAGTCTTGTCTCATGGTGATTCATCTTTCACTGAACTTACAGTCTAGCTTTTAGGTGGAATTGTTAATACTGTTATGAACATATGTTTTCACAAGTTGAGATTTAGGCCACAAAAACATTTCATTGAAAATAACTATATTAACAAAATTGATCTTTCACTATATACCACAGAGTGTTCCTCAGATAACCCTTTCAGTTTAAGGAAATCTCTAATGACAAATGAGATTGGGGGAAAAATTACAGTTTAGCATAAGCAAGCATAAAAAGAGAGCATGTAGAACCACTTTGCAAACAATTTGACATTACCTACCATAACTGAACATACACATCCTCTATCACACATGAATTCTACTGTATGGTTTATGCCCCAAAGAAATGCATATATGTGTTCACCAAAAGGTGGGTACCACCATATCCCCACTAGCATGATTCATTATCTAGATGTAATAGTACATACTGCATAATTCCATTTATATAAAGTACGAAAAAAAAAAAAACAGGCAAAAGAAGTTTATGGTGTTAGAAGTTATGGCAATGGTTACCCCTAAAGGGTAGGAAATAGTATTGAGCAGCAGAGAACAAGAGAGGGGCTTCCGGGACAATGCTCTGGTAATGATATATAGTTCCTGATATGAATGCTGGCTACATGGGTGCATTCAGTTTATAAAAAAATCATCAAGCTGCACACTTATAAGAAGCATACATTCTTACACATACATTTCAGTGAAAGGTTTACTTAAAAATCACAGTGAATATATTACTATGTCAATTATCATTTTATGTTCCATGGTTTTATAAAAACAGGAAAAATAAGACAGGTTATTTTCTTAAACTACAACTTTTTTAATTTGTAAAAATTTCATTTAGCAAGATAAATGAGTGTATTGCTTTCATTGTTGCAGTAACTGAATGTATTTATTTCCAAAGTTCTTTGCATTTTAGAAGCTTCCGCCTTGGGGGAAGAAAGGACGAAAGGAATGGAAAACTTTTTACCTTTTTCTAAAATGAAGAAGTTGATTTTTCTCTGGTATATTCATAGTTTAGAATCCATTGCTTTTTAAACTTGGCAAAGAAATAGTCCAAGAGGAATCTGCTGAGACAACTTAAGTAAGTGATGATGGAGTTGAAGTGAATGTTTGGACTTCAAGTGCTATATATAACCATAACCAATGTGTTTAAACCAACTCCAGCGGCACTAAGCGACACCTGTGATGTGTGTCCCTTTGGATGAAAGTTGTGGCTAACTTGTTTACTTGATTGAATTTCCTGACCTTTATTTTAACATGAGCCTTGAAGGGAAAAAAATGTTCTTTGCAAAAACATTTTATCTGGAATCCTGGAAAAAATTCTAAAGGACAGTTCAGCTATTTCATGACACCACGACTAACCTTTAGCACTAAAATGTAGCCTGAAACATGCCTTCCCCAAAAATCTATGAACAAATCCAGATACATTAGCCTATCACGAATAGAATCTTTTGTGACAAAAAAGATCTTTGAGAATTCAGATCAGAAGGAGTTCCTTTTTGTGATTATTTTTGAGACTATGTTGGAAAACATGCACAGAACTCCCCAAAACATTAACTGCCTATTATTTACCACAAGACTGCATAACAGAACCACGCTACAATCACACTCTGAGAGTAATGCTAGCTAAAAATGATGCCATCTAAAGCTATCACACCAATCGTCTGCCTTTTAGGTTTTGTTTTGGGTTGATGTCAGAGTGTGTTGGATCCAGGATCCTTCTTAGATGCGTGATGAGGAAAACCTCAGGAATACATCTTGGGCTAGCCTATGGGAAATGGATTCCAGGAAGTGCCTTACTCCTGCTCATTTATCCCACAGACATTTTACATTAAATGATATGAAAGGTTACAATCCAATTTCTGAATAGCATATTCTCATTTAATCAGCATTGTTGTTTTAGATCCATTCCCTGATCCACTAAAATGTTTTCTGCAATAGCATTTTTCTTTAAAATCCTGGGAAGAATTCAAGAGATCCATTTGGTCATTTACTAGGTTACCTGTGGATACCTCTAGCACAATATCAACCTTACTCCATTGTTGTACTTTTTCTATCCCTGGCATGCCGTCAATTTCCCAGCACATAGTAGGTGCTCAATAAATGTTTAATGAATGAATGAACCAATGAATAATATGTGACTCTGAGCAGTAAGAAGAGTGATAGATCCCTGATGGAGTCATGAACTGATAAACTGAATAATGTGGATCTAGAGAAAATAAACTCATTTCTCAGATGAGAGTTACTCCAAGGCATCAGCTGGACTCTACAAGGTCAGGGATTAAGGGAGAAGAGAGTTCTCTCATTGGTAATCACCTGCGGACAGGTCCAGGCACATCCAGCTTCAACAATTCAGATCATCATCTGGGCCAAGCTGATCCCAGTTTCCAAGGCTTCAGCATCACTTGCTCAAAACTTTCTCTGCACAGACAGCTAGAGCAGTCCCAAAGGCTGCAGTGCCTCCTGACTGGCTTCATTTGCCACTCTGAAGATTTGAGGCTTGGGAAAAGTCCTTATTCAGTCATTCTTAGTTAATATATACTTCCTAAATGTCTATTATGTACTAAACATCAAATTTGTTACATAAATTCATTATGTACATTTCTTTATTTCCCTAAAATAAGGATAAAAATGTCTACCATGCCAGGTAATTATAAAATTAAAGAACTATATAGTATGTAAATCCCCTAACATTTTTATCTGGTACACGGCAGGAGTTCATAAAGTGATAGCTATTAATATTGATTATAACAAAATGCAATTTAATTCTAGTCAAAAACAAAACAGGATTTGAGAAACATTATAGTAGCTAAAAGTGAAATACTGAAATTTATTTTATTATGTGTAGTTAGAATATTTTCTGATTCTCTTTGAATAGTTGCTATTTCTATTAGTTTGTAATCACAAATGGGCTTTTCCTGCAGGAAGCTAAGATCTTTCTATTTGACCCAATACAATGAAAAATACAATTACATATTTCCAAATTATAAAACTCTAGCAATGACAATATTATAATGATTCACTCATTGGATTCATGGTTGTTAAATGCTGATTTCCTCTTATAAGGACCACCATCATTCCTCATGCTAAATCAATTTCATCTTACATAATGCACTTTAATGGCTACAAGATCAGCAGTGTTTTCCAAAGTCTATGGCAATCCATACATTTGAATACTTAAAATTAGACATAGCCCTTCTCAATCCAAAAATAATTTCCCCCTTAAATGAAAATATTAACACTTTATCACTGAAGCCTAAGATTTTAGTTTTTATTCTTGAGCAATACTTCGACATAAAGTAAATTTAGGGCTGGGCATGGTGGCTCCCATCTGTAATCCCAGCACTTTGGGAGGCCAAAGTGGGAGGATTGCTTGAGGCCAGGAGTTCAAAACTAGCCTGAGCTACAGAGCAAGACCCTGTCTCTACAATATATAAATGAATAAATAAATAAATAAAGTGAATTTAGTCATTTATACCTTGGTATCAATAAACTAAAAATATCTTTTCCTAAGCAAATTCTGAGGGGTAGGGGTCAGGAGAAATGGTGCTGAAAGGGAACGTAAGAGCATTGGAGCCATCATGCCTATATATCTACATAATTTTTTTGAAATCTCTAGCCCTTAAATTAATGATAAACAAATTGTGCATCATAATTAAATCATTAAATCATGAGACCATTTTGCCAAAAGTGGTTCTGCGACATTGAGCCAGTCATTAAAATTCTCTGGACTTTAATATCCTTATCTACAAAATGAGAATTGCATTAGACAATCCTCTGAAATCTATGATTTATGGATTAATGGCCTACATTACTGGTTCTCAAACTTTTCCATATGTAAATATGGCTTCTGTGTGCAAATTCTTGGACTGCTCACAGTAACTCCACCTGCCATTGAACAGATAGATACTGCCAGCACCCATCCATATTCCTGAACCTCACTACTTACTCAGTTGACTTCCTGGGCCAGCGTCTGCCTCTCTGTGTCCAAGGACTGCTACCAGAACCATTCAGGTATAAGTGCCAAGGAATTAACACTCCCTGGGAGCAGTCTTCAGCCAATAATGACCGGAGGTGGTGTGTCAGTATACAAGCTTCCCCGCCTCTTCAGAGGAATTATTCTGAGAACTATGCACCATTTCCCAGAGTTTCCCCATGGAATTAAGCTCCAGTTGTCTACAGTGGTATCTGCCTTAATAACTCACCCTTTACTGACCGACTCCCTTCCTTGTGTTACTTTCCCAAGGTTCCAATAAATACTTCAACTTCAAAAGAAACACTGGAAAATCTAATTCTTTAGAGTTATCTCACAATACAAACATACCTTGCCTATCAGGCCCTGCATTAAGTAAGATTTAAGAAACTTTTCATTGGGCTATCCCTACGCGTAGAAATAAAGCTCGTGTGCCTTTAAAAACAAAGCAAACAGAACAAAAGCAGATAGCTAAATCCCAGTTCCTCAAAATGAACCAAACATCCCTAGTGTAAAGAGAAATCCAGAGATGGAAAGTTCTGTGTTCTCAC
>CAUYSK010020709.1:0-19138 GCA_963575035.1 Avahi laniger
CTCAGCCTCCCAAGTAGCTGGGACTACAGGCATGCGCCACCATGCCCGGCTAATTTTTTCTATATATTTTTAGTTGTCCAATTAATTTCTTTCTAATTTTAGTAGAGACGGGGTCTCGTTCTTGCTCAGGCTGGTTTCGAACTCCTGAGCTCAAACAATCCGCCTGCCTTGGCCTCCCAGAGAGCTAAGTTTACAGGTGTGTAAACCACCGCGCCCGGCCAGTTATTAACTTTTTGATGCAAATCAGTTTCCAATTCTTTCTTGAGGACTGCTTTTAATAGAAAAATAGCAGAGGGCACTGGCGAAGGAAGGGGCCATCCTCTCGGAGAGAGACTGGCAGGGCTGCTGTCTAATAGCCCAGTACAAGGATCCAGGCTGGCTCCACCCAAAGGTGCCATATGGCACCGGTACAGATCCTTCCATTCGTGACTATATTTTTTCCCCATTTCAATAAAAGACGTGCAAAAAATGGTAAATAATTTTGGAATTGTAAATAAATTTAGTATTTTACAGAAAATAACATAAAGTTGCAAATTTTTACTATGTTTCCCATCAGATTTTCTAATGTTTAGTATAGTTTTTTTTTTTTTAAGAATGATTGGCAACAGATATATATTTTCATATTTTGACTTTGACCACTTTTCAGGAAAATGCACATCTAAGTAATTGCTATCCATATTTTATCATGTAACCTTGAAAGCACTGCAAGTATTAGGAGTTCAGACTTGAATCAGGGTCTCCAGCATCTGGGCTTTGCATCTCAGTGGCGTGTTCCTTTTTCTAATAGCACTTCATTGTCTACTTATATTGTTTAGATGTCAGAGACGGCATCTAAATTTTCAAATCTCCAAATCTTCTTTTTACCTTTGTTGAAATTTAATCATGTGGCACACCATTAATGCCTATTGGTTATCTTAGTATATAAGGGATCATATTTTATATGTATTATAAGTCTCTTAACATTCAACTACATATACATTTTAGTAAAGTATCAATGATATGTCACATATGCAATATATTGATCATGCTTCATGTTTATATGTATTGAAGGCAAGATTGTCAGTCCTGGAGAAAAATGGAATCTGTTAAACATGAATTACCATTGCCATTGTTTTCTAATTGACTCAACATCTGAGGAAAGGATAAATGTAATAAATACCATGAATAATTTTTAAAAATACATGCTAGCATTTAAAATCAAACTACATAAGTAATTGACCATGGCATCATTTGTAGTTCTCTAGTGCCTGATTTGCTATTTTCTTTGCAATCAGTGATTTTTCACGTAGAACTTAGATACTAACGTAAGTTTAATTCTGCAGAGGAATTAGTGATCAATATGTATATGATGTTTTTATTTTCTCCTGACTACCATTTCTTGGGTACACTATGTGTTGCCCCTCAATCTGAAGAACTAAAGGAATAAAAAACAAAGTCAACAAAATCACAAATGAAAAGTGGCCTTAGAATGACACCAAATTTCAGCTTCCTAGAGAGGGCATCTGACACTCCAGAGATCAATGTGATCTGAAATTTTACAGTGAGTTTTTATTTGCTAAGTCTCTTGAAAATAATCTGGATTTTCATAAAAATAATAATCACCCAAAAACATTGCAATATCAATATTTTTCCCCCATCTTTTATCCATATGGATTAAATTATCTGGCCTGAGGTTAAATTTACAAAATAGACTTAACAATTTTTGGTGTAGTAACATAAGCTCCTAATTGGGAAATTTACTCAAGAAATATATTTCAATGCAAGCAATGAATTGATACCTTAAAGAATTTTCTTTATTCTAGGGTTGGTTGTTTTTTAATTTTGTAAGCATTTGCAGGTTGTTAAATTCTCTTACTTATTAAAGGATGTAATACTCATTCTGAGAACTTGAAGCTAGACAAAGGAATAAAATATTACAAACAACTCTATCCTCTTTTAAACAGATCATTGTTGCATAGGATATTATGGTGTTTGATCACATAATCTTATAACATATAAGGAAACCCATGGCCACCAGTATTTGCTTAAATCACTGTTCCCACTCCATAGAATAGTCCATTTCAACCAAGATCATTGAGTATTAGATGCTGTGTAAAGAGCAAGGTTGGGAACACAAAGACAAAGAAGACATTTTCTCCAAGGAGCTCAGTACCTATTATAGGAGACATATATGTAAACAAATTATAGCAAGACAGCCTGGCGCGTCTCTGCTTGCTTGACAGTAGGTCAGTAGCTCAAGAAAGAACAGAAGTAAACTTTAGCTAGAGTGGAAAGAAAAGCATCTTATTTGGTGAAGGACAAAGCAATGTGATTCAGAAGTAGAAAAAGAATGTATAAATTGAGAATCTGGTGAGAGCAGATTCTCAAAAGAATAACAAAATCCTAGGGCATTGCTGGATAAATTTGGAAAGGGAAATCATAAAGGAGTCTGCAAAGATAAGGAGCTATAGAAAAGCATAATTCTTTAAAATGAACTCAGAGGGATATGTCAATTACTGAAATGAGGACTAAGTTTTTTGGGGAGAATTATATATTCTGGAAAGAAGCAACCATGCTACTGAAACACAACTTTTATTCTGAATGCATTGAAATCCACAGCAGTGTTTCAGCAGGCAGCAATTGAAGGCAAAGTACGACGGGGGCTGGAGAGCTCCAAGACTTATCCTCAGTTGAAAAGGTTTTAACAGATACAGTTTTCATGAACTAAAAACGTTATAATAATCCCAGATAATAGCGAAGACTGGAAATTATTTCCTTCGCATCTTGAATAAATGAGCAAGAACTTTCACTCCTAATCAGGAACTTACCTGCCCGTTGTGTTATCCAGAAGTCCCTCAATCCTTTGAGTTTTACTTTAAGTTCAGACAAGGGAAACTGAAATTGTAATTCTTCTCTGAATGGTGGGACTTTGAAATTCAAGCACTTCTCCACTAAGCTCATTGCCATATGTAGCCCTGGGAAATTAAATCATTCTGCCATTGTGTTTGAATTATCAATAGATGGCACTAGGAGAGTTGCAGCTGTTTTCAGATTTTAAAATTTGACCTTTTGTTGAATTTTGAACTGTGGTCCCTTTAGATTTAGAAAACCGCAATCTTAGCAAAGCTATCCTCACCTTCTAAATCTGAAAGATGTGGTCAAGTTAATTACTGTAGCTTGGAAATAATAGGGCCGGTGCTCCCTTTGCAGGGAGCTTGAGTTGGACATAATCGGAGTTCCCGGTGTCCTGTGCTCAAAGGTGGTGGAAAGTACACAACTGCAGTGTCTGATGAGTAAGTCTCAGGTGATTCCTGAGAGCAGGAGCTCAGTGGGCAGACAGGAACAGAGCCAGCCTAGCACCATCGCCAGAGGAACTCTCCAGGTCTATTATCACTTGTGCTGTTTTACTCTGTGCACATCAAACAGATAGGCCCACAAAGATTTCAGAGCCAGAACTCAGGTGTATGAAGCAAAAGAGAGGGAAATTCTTCTGTTTCTATGCAGGGTAGCCCAGTATTTGAATAAAACATTGTTGAGCCTCTATGTGCCAGGCAGTATATTAGACACTGGGAATAAAACAACAAATATGGCAAGAGCTTCTACTCCCAAGGATCTTATGTGCATGGACTATATAGGTGAGAAACCAAAAAATTACGTGGCAATATAAAAGGCAAAACACGGTGCACCAGGAGACCAGCTAAGTGAGGCTCTTAGACAAATCTTTGGGTCATGAGAAGTCTTCTTAAAGGTAGTAGCATCTAAGACAAGACATAAATCATGAGTGCAGTTAGTCAGGGAGAGATGGAAAGACAGTCCTAGGCAAGTCAAAGGTAAGGGGAGAGACAAGGGGAGAGAAATCATGGTACACAGAGTCAAGTAACCTATTGTCAGTAGACCAATGTGGTCAGAGCCCAGAATGGAAGATCAAGCCTAGGTTTTCCAGCTTTCTGCACATGTCACTTTTCTTCTTAAAGAAAATTAGGAAGGTCTGGCTTTAGGTCTTGGTTACTGGACACGACAGAGAATTGGATCCAGTAGCATAAACTGGAGTGCATTGGACCTGTTAGTCTGACATAGAGAAAGGCAGCATATTTATTCTAGGCTGAACTTTTTAAAGCTTCAAAAGTCAAGGAAACAAACAAAGCCAACTCTGAAGATCAGGCTAATGAATGGGAAATGAAGGCAAAACTGAGTAACATGAAGAATAGGTGATCCAAGCAGGAAGAGGTCAGGGACAGCAAAGGAGGGCTTGGTAAGATTCCTACAATCATTGTCTGCATGTGTTTGGCCTACAGAATGAAAAGTTTAGACGCTATATGTGTGCTAACCTGGCTATTGAGATGGACTTTTTGGACTTTTGGACTTCCTCTTTTTCATGGAGCAATTATTTTATGAAAAGGTTTTCATTTTGTACACTTAAGAGAACATATCTATGTCCTTATGAGGAAGAATTTTTTTAAAGGATCCACTTCATGTGCGTGGTTTTTTCTTAACCTTTAAGTAAAGTGACAAGATAGATGTGGAAAATATGCATGTACGAATTATCTTCAACTCATTTTTTTTATAACCAGATGAATTCATTAATTCCTTTATAAAACAATTCTAT
Source organism: Avahi laniger (assembly GCA_963575035.1). Classification (NCBI taxonomy): domain Eukaryota; kingdom Metazoa; phylum Chordata; class Mammalia; order Primates; family Indriidae; genus Avahi; species Avahi laniger. The sequence continues at coordinate 4,586 of CAUYSK010020709.1, forward strand.
TTAGCATCCTCTTTGTTACAGATGCTGTTTTAAGTGTTGGAAATAGAGGTGGAGCGGAGCTTATTCATTAGTGGGGTAAGAAAGACATGTACCCAATAAATTAATAATTTTGTTTATATATTTATATATTGTATTGTGCTATAAAAAATAACATAGGGCAATGGGATGGAGACTAAAGGGGAGCTCTGAGTAAAATGATGCAGGTAGCCACGTGAAGATCTAGAGGAAATGTTCCAGGCACTGAGAACAACAAATGGAGACGTCCCAGGCAGTGAACAAGCCTGAGAGCTGGGAGGGCTTTAGAAAAGGCCAGGAAGATTGTGGAAGAAGAGGCAGAGGGGGGAATCCCACAGGCCATAGGGTTTTATCCTAGTCGTAGTGGGAAGTCACTGGAGGGTTTTAAGTAGGGTTTGAAATGATCTGATTTGTGCTTTGAGAAGATCACTGTAACTACTGCGTAGAACATGAACTTATGCAGGTAATGTGGAGGCTGGAAACAAGCTCATTTTCCATTGCAGTGGTTCAGTTGAGAGACAATGGTCTTACTGAGGTGGAGTTTTGCAGTGGAGATGGTGAATCCTGATTCCAATCTTTATAAGATGCCAGAGATTGGAAAAAATTATTAATACCTATTTTCTTTGAGTCTCTAATTCTTCCCCTATAGCACAGGATACAATACTGTGCCTCCCTTGCAGAGATGTGGTTATGGTTAAATGAGGTGAGGTGAGGTGAAGTCTAGAACAGTGTCTGATAAAATGGTCTTTAATCTGCAGTCATCCTCCCCCTAAATCTGTATTCTTTTTTACCTTCTCACAAGGACTCACAGGTTTATCATGAAGAAAATGCCTTCTGCAGTGAAGTTATAAGAGGACACTCTACAAGAACCCTGATAATCATGGACACTCTTCCAAGATTTCCCCAAACCTGGCTCATCCAGCCATTTACTCAAAACATTTTCATGAATGGATGAAATAAGAAGCTACGATTCAAGAGTACATCAGAGATTCTGAGAGTATGATGGGGGTTCATTTAAATATCTAATTTAAAAGATAAAAAAAACCTGTGGCCTAGAGTGGTTTTGATAGCAAATCAGAAAACAACTAGTTAATCCAGATCTTGTACAAAAAGGTACACTGTTAGATCCCAGCGTAAATCACTGTTTTTTTTTTAAATCACTAAGTTTTGATTAAGCCTCCACATATGCTAAGCATGGGATAAATAATTTTCAAATAATAATTCAAAAGATGAGAGAATGGAGTTGGCGTTTCCCCCTATTTGCCTCTAGTCATATGCCAAGCTGTTCACTTGTTCTTATTTAAATTATTTCTTCATAGAACACTAAATCCATAATGGTGTTTTTAGGCCACAAATACTTCTCCAGTGATTGCCGGTCATGAATCCTAGACGACCACCTGGTCATCACTGTGAGTGCTGCCACGTAATTCACTCTGTTCCATCTGGTTGCAACTAGAATAAGCACTGCAAAAACACCAAATGATGGGTGGTAGCTGACATGATTTCTAGAGCATCTTCTTAAAATAAAGACATTTGGACTAACATTAAAGTTTTTAGGCATCTTAATTTTAACATTTCATACAAGATTGGCTTGGGAGGACTGTGATCTCCGGGGGATATTCTTGCCTTGAACCAGAATCAACTTGGCATTTGACCTAAAATGAACTCAGCCTCTCACCAGGGTAGTTACTCTCATGGATACATTTTCATCAAACAACTTCTCTGTTTGAAAATTTATGCGATTTGGAAGCTAATATCTTGGTTGTCTAGGAGGAACTTGATTTAGTGGTAACGGGGCTTAGCTGCTCACTCAATCTCACTCCAGCAGTCATGTTGGGGAGCCCATTGCTGCAGAGAGTACATTTGTGGCCTGGCAACTGGTTGAGATTTTCTCCATACTCTACATCTCAGAAAATCACAAAGCAAAAATGCCCACTAGAAAGAAGTTACTGAGCATGCATATACATTAGGCTGGACATTAGATCTCATTCAGAAACTAATCAGTTAGTGTCAAAGTAGTAGCTTTTGCTGATAACAAACCATCTCAAATCTTGATGGCATACAACATAGGCACTAACTAAGCATCATGCCTTTGGAGCCTCCAGGTTGAGATGGATAGAGTGGCTCTAATAGCAGGGACTTTGCCTTTCTCCGTGTGGTCTCATCAACCAGCAGGAACCTGGGCTTGCTCACACAGTGGTGGAAGAGTTCCGAGCATAAGAGGAAAAGAAGCAGTAAAGTCTCTTGAGGGCTGGGATCTGGATATACAATGTTGCTCCTATTGGTAGACAATCACAAGCTACCTGGATTGAACAGGTGGGGAAAGAGACTAGACTCTACCCATAGACAGAATGGGCTGTGGATAATATAGGACCATCTTGCAGTCTACAATATCATTCATGATTTTTGTGCTTAGAACAGATGATCCAGACCAGGGAAAATCATTCTCTACTTATGGATAATTTATACATATATGCGAGATATTTTGTTTTTTCCATAGGTTAGTAGATTATTTCTGCAAACATGGAAACATTCCTCCAGCACAGCTGGCAAAAGTCTTGCCAGTGTCATAATTCTGTGCCTCATCAGACTCTGAGGTTGAAGCAGACATGCCTTTGAACCACAGCACGGAATCCATTTCTCCAGTGACATTTTCTGAATGACAATTATCCTATTAATGAGAAAATGAATCCAGAAATGAAATTCTGCCTCTACTCCCAAAAAAGATTCTTGGAAGAATTCTGTTTTTCCTCTAGTGAACCTCATCAAAGAAAAACTTTTGGCTGTATTCTTTGTAAATTGGTCCAACCAACAGCAAGAGAAATAAAAAGTACAATATCAGCACTTTCAGCTTCAGGCATTATATCCTGATTTCTCTGGTGCTCATAAGACAAAGAACCAGTTTGCTAACTTGCTGAAATTCTTTTCTTTTATCATTCCTTGTCTTGGCCAGCATTTCTGGCATCTCCTTGCCCTCAAATGTTGAGACTAAACACTGACCTCTTCAGAAATTCTGGTCCTTTTTGCTTGAAGGTTTCCTTTGTCACTTTAGAATATTTTTGCAACTCACTTCCTCTCCATTTTAAAATCTATTGTTCACAAGCTCAGCTTCCTCAATGAAGCACATAATGTCTTTGGCATTTATCTTCATCAATATCTCAGCAAACACAAAACGATGTTAGGCATAAAGTAGGAATTTCCATACTTGGTGTGATTTAAGGGCATCATCATCTATCAATAACTTAATATAATTTTTTGTTTGTCATGAAGCCTGATATTTCTATCATTAGAGAAGCATTATTTCTGTTGGAGTAGCCCACATCTTTGTGTGGATTAATTCATTACATATTGAATAATCCAGCCAGTCTTGATGAAATGGGATATAGAAAAAGTAGCATGGAAAGTGCAAAGAGTTTAAAATTAAAAATGGTAGAACTGGGTTCCAGATTTAGTGAATCCATCAACTGGCTGTGAATACTGACCTTTCTGAGTCATCTGCAAAATCAGGGCTATGAACAAGGAGAGTGCTAGGGTTTCTTGCCATCAGTATGATGAGAATGAGAACATGAGTCAGAAGCAGGGATTACTGACAGGCCTGTTAGAGGGAGTGATGGGTATCCTAGCAGTCAGTGGGCGTATTTAATTCCTGCACCCTGAAAAGAGAGACTCTAAGGAGCAGAAAAGTAGCTGGGAAGGAAGGCATTAAAGGAAATTGGAAATTTTGTATTGTCCAGTTCAGCAACCATTTATTGAGCCTCCTATGTGTCAGGCACTGTGCCGGGTAATGGAGATACAAAGATAAATCAAACAGTTCCCCAGTCAAAGAGACCACAGAGAACCTTACGAAAATAGATGATAGCCAAATATTATTGCTACACATTGTCAATTGTATGTTGTGGGTAGTATAAGAGCCTGGAGGAGAAATCAGAGAAAGATTCCTGCAGAAGATGACAAGTGAACTAAGTCAGAAGATGGAGTGGGAGTTATTCAGGACAATACAGTATGAAAGAACATTCCAGGAGAGCATTTCATGGAGGGGAAAGAATCGATGCCAAGTTGTGAAGACATGAAAAGAACAATGTATGTGAGAAGCAGCCTTCTCACCATAAACTTGCAGATTAGCTTCTGGGCAAAAGACACCATGGTTGTGAATGCGGGAAGGAGAAGAAAAACTATTCTTTTTCAAAATTTCTTCAGTCCTAGAGGGCATGATGCGTGTTTCTACCATTTTGCTTCCCAGGCTTCAAAGACCCCAAATCTTTATTTCTAGTATTTACATGAAAGAGTTAACCACATATTAAAGTCTCCAAATCCTTTTATCCAATTTATAGATGGCAGAGTTTATCTGGAGAATTAGGACATACTTTGAGGTCTTTGGCTGGTCTCTGAGTTCCCAAGCAATGAAGCCAGAGACAAGATTCAGCTGAGATAGAAACCAGGCTCATTTCCCTAGTTTCAGAAGTCTACTTATCACTGCACAAATATCAGTTTAATTCACACTTAAATATTAACTAGCCTTTATCATATTAAAAGCATTTACATTTTCTGCTGAACTTTCATTTCACCTCTACTGCACAGAGAAATTAAAAAATCACTTTCCAGATGGCTGCATCACTCCGTGTGCGCTCTCAGAGGTGGCCCGGCAATCTGGAATTCGGAGTCCGTTAAATGTGCTGAGAGATATAAGATTTCAATGTTTCAGGTACTCCTGAATCCCACAGCTCTGCAGTCCATTTCTATTTCAGAATGTATTGTGTGCCCAGCACTATGCTAGACACAAACGGACCAAAGGAAAACATCTTGTCCGTAGTACATAATGTTTAGCTCGTTACAGAGGATGCAAGTCTTGCCCACCTTAGGTAATTAGCCACAAATTTGCACAATAAATGTTTTAGTGTATTGCTGTGCAGCATCCCTTAGTTTTTTAAAGGGAATATCTTTCACTAGCTGGTGAGAAGCCCATGCATGACAGAAACAGAAAAATAAAATAGATCAGCTACACACTGTTTCGCACAGTGAATCTGAGCTGGGGAATCTGCAGCTAACAGGGAGTAATGTGAGTTTTCCTGGTGGAGGACTAAGGTCTCCCCTTATCTTTTGGTAGAAGGGATGAGCAACAAAAGACACCTTTGGTGTCCCCCGATCCCAGTACCTCCCAAGTCCTATTAAAAATGTTCATCTTAATTACTACTTTGGACCACTCATTTCATCATATATTTAATAAATTTGTGTTTAGTGCACTCCGATAACTATGCCAAATGCCGAAAATACCAAAATGATAAACACAAAATTTAGCATCATGGGTCTTACATTCTAGAAGGGGGGGATGACAAGTAACTGGTAAGCACAGGACGGTGTGAAATGCACTACACTAAACATACAGTACCAGGTGTGAGAATGCACAGGAAAATGTCTCCTAAACCTGCCTAGTCGGTCACAGATGTTGGTCACCATAGCAGGTGATATGGTGCTTGATCTGAGAGGAATTATCTAAGCAGAGACAGGTGTTCTTGTCTGAGAAGTGAGTGAGTTGAGACATACTCTGGGAGTTTCATTTAGTTCAGGATGGCTGGGATGCAGGTATATGCGGGTGTGGCAAAGACAAGGCTGGAAACTGAGTAGTCAGGGGCCATGTCATGATGAGGGCACTAAATCCCTTCTAAAATAAAAGTTTTGAAAGGAAAATAAACACAAGTTAATTACCATTCATTCACACTTTGCATCAAATCAGCAAACATATTAACATCTGCTAAATGAATGGCAAACAGGATAGTCATGTTTCCATGCAGCCTTGGAAAGAACAAGAAGTTAGTAAGAGCTGACGTAGCCAGGGGCCATCTGAAGACACTGAGCCCTGGAGTCTCAGGTGGAGTGGGCTTCAAGGAAAGGAAACGACACAACTCTGCTTGCTTTACTATTGGAACTGACATATTCACTGTCCCAGCACTTCAGAAGATAGACACTCTAATTCCCCTAATATGAAAGCTTCTATTTTTCTATTGACAAACCACTCCTCCACTTATTCATTAACGTAACATACTTTTTAAAATGTCCAGTCCATGCTAGGCTCCAAGATGCAAGATGGAAGGCTTCAGGAACCTCGTCCCAAATTAGTGAAAACCTATGATGGAGCACCTGACCTAGCTCCTCAGTTTCTCCCTTTCCAGTATTTTATCCAGGTCCCAACTCTCCGGTTACTGCTGGCAGCTCCAATGAACTCTGCCCGTCTCCATATCTCAGGCAATACGATATAGAAATACGAAGGTAGAAAATATGCAGCTCCTTCATCTAAGATGTTCCCAGGAAAAGGAATAAATCTACAAGCAGGAAATTCTGGTACGCAGTGATTAGGGCTGTGAAAATGGGCAAGATGAATTGGAAAGCAGGGCAGAGGCAGGGGAGGCAGTGAGGCCAGCAAGCGGCTTAAACTGGTCGAGAAGGAAGGGCAGGGGAGAAGTGAGAGTGGACAGAACAGGGTGGATTTCAGACTTGCAGAGTTGTCCTGCTTCAGATTATAGCCATAACTCAAAGCCTCATTCACATTTGCCTTCTAGTGACTTCTTTGGCTAAATGTCAAAGTGTTAAATCACAAGGAGTGGAAATCGGCTCAAGATTTATCAATTTTTTTTTTTTAAATGTTGTCAAGCCAGGAAATCCAGGTTTATGGAAGATCTATGGAAGTTCCTGGAAGTTCCTAGGACTGGGTGATGGAACATTCAAAAGATCAGATCCAGAGTTAACTGTAGTTCTTATACACTGAGCATCTCACAGCCACACAGTTGTGATTTTTTGTTTTTTTCCTAACAGCACAACTTTGAGCAACTCCATTGCTATTACACTATTGGTGGGGAAGAGGATGATTCATAATCTTGCGGAATTTAATCTCTCTTATTTTACCTTCCCTACCTCAAAATTATGAAAGAGTATTATTTGGTGGGCATTGATGCAACACAATGCAACATACCATATGTCAACCAAGTCTCCACCATTTACTAAACATGCTCTGCCCCGTATTACCTAGGTCACAGCTTGTCAGTGTTGAATGTTGTAGCCTTTTATTCTGTCTCAGTTGTGGGGCATTTCCTTTGGTATTTAAAATAGTGCCACTAAAACATTATTTGCAGCAGAAAGATAAATCTTTGAATTTCATTCACCAGCCTGTAACTCATACATCTAGATTCATTTGGGATTGGGCAAGAACAATTGGTTAACCTTAGCACAGGCTATACCGGGGAGATAATCTACTTGTTCATAAGAGGGCACCGTTGTTTTCATCAGTGGATTGTCATTTTTAAAGTTAAACCCAAGAAAACATAGTATTATACCCTTTCTTCTCCATTATTCTTCTCCTCTGAATTTTTCACACATTTCAATATAATGGAATAGAAAATACACTGAAACACACATGAGCACGCTTTCCACGCTGCAGCATGGCAGTGTCTCTGAGCTTGACAGAGAATGTCAGAAATGACACTGACACTGTCAAGCAGCGTTTAACTCATTTGCATAGAGTGAACGATTCTTTTTCACAAATCATGCTTTCCCAAGTAAGTTTCCCTTTGATCCGTCAGAATCGCTCAGCTTTTGCATCATAATACCAGTGCTCACCCTCTGCAATGAGGACAGCTTGCAGCAGCATTATATTGGGATCATAATAGCAGCTTGTGCTACTGCTTTTATTGATAATCTTACTGCTATTAAAATAAATAGATAACATTATAATTTATTCATTATATATGTCTAAATGACTTAGAGTCACTAAAAGTTACCTCTTTTTTTGTACAATCGTAATGTCAGTTATTTCTAAGAGAGTTTTTACACAATTTCATAAAATGGTCTGATTGTTTAGTGTTTTCTGGTATACCTAAATTGTTAACAGCCTGGTGCCTATTGCTTTCATTTATAAAATTAAATGAAACCAAAAGTTGAGGAGAATAGCACAACAATGGTGAACAGAATTGAGCAGTGGGAAGAAGAGGAGCGACTGTTACTGAGCAGAAAACAGCCTGAAGAGATAAAGGAAACAATGTGAAAAATAGGGAAATAACCGATTCTTTAAGTTCCCTTCATGTTTTTGTGATATCTTTGCCTTTAGTAAAATAATTTTTCTGTTTGTGTTTTCTTGATTTTTTTTTTTTTTTGTATGGGAAGAATCTTTATTTCTGTTGGAATATCCTGGAGTGAAAGTCAATGTCACTATTTTGGTTTTTCCTGTTTTGACTTAATGTCAATTCACTTGTTTGGAGGTTTCGTATTAGTAGTATTTGAGCAATCGACATTTCTGAAGGCTTTGCTTATGTAGTATAAGAGTCATGAATTGGAAATTAGAGTACCATGCATAAAAATGCCCTTAGTGAACATTTATAGTTGATCTCATTCAGGCACTTTTGTTGAAAGTAAATAACTTTGTATTGTTCATGGAAAAGCAATTTTAAAACTTTGATTATCTAAAGCGCATTTACATTTCACCTACTGAATTATGTTTTTCTTGCGCTGTCTTAGGCTGGGTACCCTGGAAATAGACTTGAGATAGAGATGTGCATGTAAGTGGTGTATTGGTATAGGCTCTAAGAGCAAAACCTGTGAGGGATTGAGGGAGGCTGGAGTGGGTATACAGAGAGACTGAATTCTGGTGCAACAACAGAGGCTGATCATACAAGGAGCTCTGAAGCTCGGATGGACCTTCAGAGTTTTCCCAATTGGGCCATGGTACCTCCCCTTCAACTAGTCATTGGATGGAGGCTGCCCCTGGGGATGGGGTGAGATCGTGGGTGACGTCACTCCCTTTGGTTGATAGCAATTCCTAGGGAGAGACACAACTGTGAACTTCCAGCAGTCAGTACTCTTGGCAGCTAAGGAAATATGTACCTTTCTCTTGTAGACGAAATCTGGGTAGTGCGCCACAGCATTGAGAACATCCACCGAAAATTCTACACATGGTATTGCTCCTTTTAAAGAACTTCTATTAAAGCATGTAGACATTTAAAACTGGAAATATTTAACAAAAACACATTAACTAAAAAATGGCATGGCATTGCATATTCCAAAATTTATTCTTTTAAAAATATTGTCTGTTAGGATTTCTCTCCCATAGAATTTAAGGCAACTTGAAGTTATGATTCTTGTTTTCTTCTTAACTAACCTCAGTGCATTGGTCATGGCTGCTTATACCTTGAGAAATACTTGAGACGCTGAAAAAGTTAGGATTAGGTTAGTTCTGAACAAAATGAAGGATAGTGTTATTTTCTGAAAAATGCCATGGTACAGGCATTATTAGTATAAAATAATTTAATAATAATATTGGTAAATCTAGAAGTAGGTTTAAGAAATCAGTTTTTAACTCACAAATTTTATTTGTTCTGAACTACAAATCTGTGCATTTAACAAACATTTATTTAATATCTACCATATGCCAGGAACTATGGAGAATCAGAAATTTCTCATTCTTGGAAAGTTTAGAAACTATTTGTGATAATGAAAAATTTTTGTCGTCAATATTGGTGGCCCACAATAAAATGAGATTGTGTCATATTTAGATACAATCACCATGATAGCTCAAAGGAGAGATATATAAGCCAGTTTATTTTGAATTACCAAGAAAATCTTTGTAGAAAATATGGCCTTTGATGGACAGAGAGGAACTGGATATTTACAGTTTGGGGAAGATTAGTCTTTCTAGATTTGGGAAAGAATTTGAATGAAAACATAGATAGAAGTAAGAGATTTTCAGATTAGGGGGAGCTTAGAATAATTCAGGAAGTAAATGTTAGACATGAAAAGGAATGTCAGAAAATTGAGGGTCTTCAATGCTGGGTTAAAGATTCAGATTTTAAATAGACAGTTGGAAACTACTGAGGATTTCTGACCTGAAGAATGAATAGATTTCTCTTGGATTAACTCTAAATAGTTTTGTTTGCTTTTAGATTTGTCTTTTTTTCCCCTGAAACACAGAGCTCTTAATTTCACACCATTCAACTAACATTTGCTATTTGCTTATTATGTGCTTAGTCTCTCCAAATCAATTTCTAGTATATTTTATGGAGCTACTTAAAAATAGTAGAAACACATTTCCAACTTAAATGCTTTCAGAACAATTTCATAAAACAGTACTGCCAGTGCTTGAGGTTCAACATGTCCAAAACTACTCGTATTTCTCCTACCACTAGAAAACACACACAGACACCACCCCCCAAACCCTATCCTGCTGGCTTTCATCACAATTAATAATGTAATGAGGAATAATACGCTGTTAAGAAAGTCTACCAGTAAATATTTCCACAGTTTAAAAATTGTGACAGATATTTTTATGTGTGTATGGTGTGGGACAGGGAGTCAGATTGTCTACTTTTTTTTTTTTTTTCTGTGCAGAGAAGACATTGAAATGGGCTTTCTGGTTTTGCCAGGCCAGGTCTCAGATTGAGACAAACAAAAGCAAAATTACTCTGAATAGTAAAAGTAAGAGGTTGTCTTCTTTAAGTGGAAATATTGTTATTAATATGATTTTAACAATTTTTTCCCAGGGAACAGGGTATTGGTGAATTTGATACAGTGAGCATATTGAAGGTGATTAATAAATATTTGTGGAATGAAGGAATGAACATGTTGTTAAGGTAGGTACAATTAATTATCACCCTCTAATAGTTGAGGAAAGTGAGATATAGAGAGATGAAGTAACCTCACCAAGAGCATTCTGTTAGAAATATCAGATCCAATACTTAAATGATTTGCTCTAATTACACAGCCCATGCTTTTAAACACATTGCAATACTGCTTCTTGTGATATGGCAAGAAAGGGTCAACAGAGCTGCTATAAACAGCAGTCCTGATCTAAATGTGAGAATCAAAAGGATATTGAATTTTTTGCAGTTAGACACCATAAGAGCTTGAGATATTTTATGTGTCCATTAAACGAAAGGCTGATCTTAGAAGAACGGGAAGTTGGAACACTGGGATCACCCAGGTCAGGGATCCTGATGCCAGATTTAGTATTTTATTCACTTCTCATACTACGTCGTTTGTCAAGCTGACCCATTCTTAACCCTATCTTTCAAATCTTTCTTTGGCCTTCTACTTCCACAACCAAAACTATAAAATTAATGCACTAAAATGATTTTAACAGCATTCTGACTCATCTGAATCCTAAACACTTTTCTCAGAGTCACTCCCCTTTCCTACAATCCAGACACACGCCCACTCTTGTATTTTTCCCTCTTTACTAAGTTTTAAAGAGTCTTTTCTTTTCAAGTTTTTAATCATAGTTTCCTTTTATTGCTTTTTAGAGGAGCAAGAATCCTAGGCAATTTCTCTATCTATGACTTTGTCATTAATTGTCATCATCTGTCTTAAACTTCAGGTAAATTAAAATCCTTAAATTAATCATGTTGATGACAAACCACAGATTTATCATTCCTCATTTCTATACATTTTTAAAACCAAAGTTTTATGTCTTTAAGTTTTAACATATTAAATTTAGTCTATTATGTAAGCTTGCTAAAATGTTTGAGAATCTTGATTCTGTTATGCAACAAACTCACTACCCCACTCAGCTGAGTTATTTGATGAGCATTATACTTACACAACCGTTCAAATTATCTAACAGTATCACCAAGATTCTGGGGAGATGGATTGGGAACTAGAGATATATCCAATGCCTGCATAGCACAAATGTGAGGCTGGCTAGAAAAATGCTCACAGGGTCTAGTTCTTTTCTTCTCTCCTTTCTCACCACTTGCCATTCCCACCATAAACATTTTCTGTCCCTCTTTTCTCATTTGTAGATGGTGATTATATAGTATCTACTTTATAGGTATTTTAAAAATTAAATGAGATATGCGGGCAAATAATGCATGCTAACTACTATTATCGTTGAACTTACTATTAATTAGTAAAAACAACATAGATAGTCTGGCACACAGGAAAATTCTAATTATGGTGGGAGGAATTTATGCCAACCAGCTTATACTAGTTAAGTTTGTTTTTATTGTAAGGTGCTTCTTTAAGCCTCCTGCACAACCAACAGAAATCATTAGCTCCCGAGCTTGCTGAAGATGCTGTCAAACACCACAAAAAAGAAAGCAGTCATTAGCTACCTGAAATGCTTCTCTGCTATTTGAATTTACAGAGTCTTTTCTTTGAGTAATGTAGCTAGTCTGGCAAATAATCTGCACTGCATTTCTCTGAGGTCGCTGTTAGGTTTTCATTTTCAGCATTAGCCTATTCCATGGACTATTTCTGTCAATACCGTAATTTTGAATTTTGATTAAGCACACAACAGAAACCATGACTGCAATATGAATGACACCTTCAGTTCACAATCAGATTTGGTTCCTTTCCTTCATTTAGCAGAAGGAAGAAATTTCTTTGTTATTTGAATACTAACATTCACCTATGTATTTTCTTTTATTCAAGTTATTATGGAAGAAAAAAATCTACATGGAAGGCTAATGTAACAGGCATTTAGGAGATTATTTTGGAGTTTTTAATGTTCCCTTATGAATATATCATATTCATATTATTATTTTAAACTAAAAGTCAAGCTCCAGATTTATGGGGCATACAGATATGCAAAATTAGAGTGGACAATTAATCTCTCCCTCTCCCTCTTGCTCATTCAATATAGCAGCTAAAATGCACTCAGAGTCTTTTGCATATTGTATTGCAATTTCCTTTAACAGCATTTTAGCAAATTAATAGGTTAAGTAACCAAATATACATGCAGAGGGAATACACATGCAGAAGGAAATACGTACTGTGAATAAATGTATCTACTGTTTATTGTCTGTAGATCAGACACTATATATATCTATATATGTAGTATATCTATATCTATATCTATCCATTCTCAAATCATTATAACATTCCTGAGAGATAAATTTTATTATTTCCATTTGTAAACGAGAAAATTATGGCTTGTGAACTGTAAGTAATTTGCCCAAAGTCACAAATCGAAGATGTTTATCTGACTTCAAAGCTTGCGTATTTTCCATTAAAGCTTCTGGTAATTTATTTTACAACCTTCTCAGACAGAGTTCGTCAGGATGTAGCTAAAGCCTTTCTAGATTTCTATGTTTCTGACTTTTACCAGTAGTAATAGGAATTGAAAGAAATATAAAAGTAAGAGATGGGGTGAAATGGCAGAATGAATTTGCTGAAGAGCCCACGTGCTACAAAACACCCACATTCAGTATAAATGTATTTTACTGCCTTGTTTGGCCCAGATGTAAAGGAGTTTGTAAAGTGGACAAGAAACAAACAAAACATAAGCCTTATTTTTGAGCAGGAAGCTCTAAATTAGGTTTTCCGTCAAGGCGACTAGTCATAGCAATGCTGTTACTAAAAGTCTAAGCACTGGATTAACTGCAAAGTGGAGGAACTAAATCTGAGACTCCTAGACTGGACTCAGAAGGGTAATAAAATGATCCCAGTCTGAAGAAAAACCAGGGTTCAAAACGAAACGAAAGCAAATTCCCACTGGAAGAAAGCACCACAATTTTAGTTTCCTAAGTTTTCCACAGATTAAGATCTATGGCCCCAAATCAAATGTACAGTATACAGAAGGAAATAAACTATCATGAATGAGAGTCATCAGAAAAAACAAACAATAAAGATAGATTTCCAAAGAATTTAGACATTAGAATTTTCAGATAGGTGACAGAAAATAATTCTTTATAAAATTTTTGAAGAAATATTAATAAGAGTTAGAAGAATGAGTATGTAAAAACAAACAATCAAAATTGATACCTGGAAGACTTGAAAAATACAACATAGAACTTTTATCCTAAAAATATGATTGATAAATTAAAACCTAAAATGGCTTAGTTAAATTAGATATAGCTGATGAGAAAATTAGCAAACTGAAAAATAGATGTGCAGAAGTATCAAAAAATATAACACAGAGAGATGAGATGAAAACTATGAAGGAGATAATAGGATATATAAATGATATAAAAGGAGTTCTAACATATGTTTAATTGCATTCCCTGAAGGAGGGTATAGAGATAATAGAAGAGAAACAATATGTTGAGAGACAATGTATTTTAATTAGTATAGTCTATGGTATACTAAAACTACCTCCATCTCCACAGCTACATCAAACAAAAATTGTCCATTAGCCAAGGTGATGCTGCCAGGCAACTGTTCTTCACCCAGTAAATCAGCATTCTAAGCTTCTTTGATCTTGACATTCTGTCATCTTGACATAAAGTCTGCATGTTGGCTTTGGAAGGGGAAGAAAGGAATGGACAGGTACACAAGCCTTTTCACTGTCTCAACCTGGAATGATACACATCTCTTCCACTTACATGTCATTGGCCAAAAGAGTTCCAAAGCCCCCTCAAAAGTAAGACAATTAAACACAGATTTCTCAGTAGCAACAATGAAAGTCAGCAGGAAATGAAATAATATATTTGAAAGGCTGAGAAAAAATAACTTTCAACTTGGAATTGTGCTCCCAGAAAAAATATTGATCAAAATGGAAGGCAGGCTAAAGATATTTTCAGGATACACACACACACACACACACACACACACACACACACA
>CAUYSK010020710.1:0-62126 GCA_963575035.1 Avahi laniger
GCAATCAGCACATGAATTCCATTTGTTCTACATCCTTGCCAAAGTTTGATCTTGTTGAATTATTAAATTTTTCTTCTTGTGCAAATGAATGCAAAATGGTATCTCGTTACCTTAATAAGCCTTTCCTAGATTACTAGTGAGATTAAGCATATATATACACACATACACATATTAATATATGTGTGCATATATATACATATGTACATATTTATTATTGGGTATTTGGGTTTCCTATTTAATAAGTTGCTTTTTTTTTTTTTGAGACAGAGTCTCGCTCTGTTGCCCTGGCTAGAGTGAGTGCCGTGGCGTCAGCTTAGCTCACAGCAACCTCAAACTCTTAGGCTCAAGCAATCCTCTTGCCTCAGCCTCCCAAGTAGCTGGGGCTACAGGCACGCACCACCATGCCCAGCTAATTTTTTCTATATATTTTTAGTTGTCCAGAAAATTTCTTTCTATTTTTTTTTTTTTTTTTAGTAGAGATGGGGTCTCGTTCTTGCTCAGGCTGGTTTCGAACTCCTGAGCTCAAACAATCCACCTGCCTTGGCCTCCCAGAGTGCTAGGATTACAGGCGTGAGCCACCGTGCCCAGCCAATAAGTTGCTTTTTTAAATACCAATTGTTTTTGTAAAACATTGAGCTTTTGTTATTGATTCTTTGGAGTTCCTTATAAATTCTAGTTACTAATCCTCTTCGGTTGTATGCGTTAGAATTGTTTTTTCCAGTCTTGGCTTCTTTTAGATGCATATGTTGTCTTTTCCCATACAGAAGTGTTAAATTTTAATGTAGTCGTGTTTATCTGTGTTTTACTAAATTATTTGTGCATTTTATATGTCCATTTCTTCATTCTCTAAACACAGGGGTGCCCCAGGGCTCAGGCTATTGACTTCTTCATTTACATTAATTCTTTTTTTTTTTTTTTGAGATAGAATCTTGCTTTATTGCCTGGGCTAGAGTGGGGCATCAGCCTAGCTCACAGCAACCTCAAACTCCTGGGCTCAAGCGATCCTCCTGCCTCAGCCGCCCAAGTAGCTGGGACTATAGGTTCTCACTACCACGCCCTGCTAATTTTTTGTTTCTAATTTTAGTTGCCCAGCTAATTTTTCCTATTTTCAGTAGAGACGGGGTCTCGCTCTTGCTCAGGGTGATCTTAAACTCCTGCCTCGGCCTCCCAGAGTGCTAGGAGTATAGGTGTGAGGCACCATACCTGGCCTACATTAATTCTTAATAATCTTACTTAGTCTCATGGCATTTGTACACTGTAGCTCCTCCACTGAACTCCAGTCATATATGATAATTTAAAGGACTCTTGCTGAGTGATACTATGTTTCTTTTTCCTTTATTATCCAAGTTTCTTGGGAGTCTGTAGTCACTTCCTCCATTTCCTCACCTTCCATTGTCTGTCGAACCTACTGTAGCTTGACTTTTGACCCACTATTCTGCTGATAGTAATGACGTTTTTTCTTAAGCAACACAGCCCACTCCCTTTTCTTTTCAAATGAAGTCTCATGTGAAATCACAATATATTAAACAGAAGGAGAATTGCTTTGGGAATGGTTTGGGGAAGAGCTGAAATCCAAACTGCTTTCTTATCTCTCTGAGTTGCTCCAGAGGTATCTATACTTAGCCCTGCCTACCTTAGTATTCCTACCTTACAATTCTTACCTTACTATTCCACTGAACACCCTCGTCTCCAGCTATACTGAACTGTTTGGAGATTCTTACGTTGTCATCCTTTCCATCTCTGTGCTTCTGCATAGTGCTTCTTTCACCTGCCTTGAACCTGCTTTAGCCAGTTCTCTCAGCTTCAGTAGCGCCTCCTAGCATAACTTCACCTTCATCATTCCTTCTCTTTTTGTGCCTGTTATCACACTTACCACACTGAATTGCAACTTTCTATTTACACCTTTCTTCCCTACTAAACAGAGCTTCTAAAGATTAGAGACGCTGCATTTTCCCCCCTTAATCTCTTTATATCAGTATTACATGGAATGAACAAACCAATGAATGAATGGCTGAGGAAGCTGAGCTAAGCCAAAGTCAGGATTGGCAGACTACCAGGTTTTCTTGTAACAGCTTTATTAAGATGTAACTCATCTACCATACAATTCATAGGGTTGTGGAACCGTCACTGCAATCTAATTTTAAAACACTTTTGTCCCGCCCCCCAAAAAACCTGTGACCATTGGCAGTCGCTCTCTATTCCCCACCCTCCAATGCTCTCTCCAGCCTTAAGCAACCACTCATCTACTTTCTCTGACAGCTAAATTTAACATAGGTAAATTGATCAGAAATCCTTAAAATCTACCCCAATATCTAGACCGTGATGTGAAATTTGGAAGGTACTTGTCCCACGTTATCAATTTGTACTGCAGAGACTCAAATTTGGGGCCTGGGCTGGGAACAGAGGCTCACACCTGTAATCCCTGTGATCCAAAACTTTGGGAAGGTGAGGTGGGAGGAGTGCTTGAGGCCAGGAGTTTTAGACCAGCCTGGGCAAATAGTGAGACCCCGTCTCTACAAAAAATAAGAAAAATCAACCGGGTGTGTTGGTGCGCGCCTGTAGTCCCAGCTACTTGAGAAGCCGAGGCAGGAGGATCGCTTGAACCCAGGAGTTCAGGCTGCAGTGAGCCTGCACTGCATTCCAGCCTGGGCAACAGAGTGAGACCCTGACTCTTAAAAAAACAAAAATTTGAAGGCCTGAAACACAAGCAGGTTTAATTCGCAATTTATTAGAGCTAGATCCACATTTAACAGGGGTGGTTAATTTGGTCTTGCTTTTCACTATTGCTGTTGAAGTTAACCTCCCTTTAGCTGTTTATACTTTGGCAAAAAACAGTATCTGAAAAAACTAAGGACCGCTGATAGCATTTGTGAAAAGGGCTTAATAACAGGCTGTGCTGGAGGGGAGTTTAGCCCCTATAAAATATCACGGATTAAGAATTACATGAGTAGTAGCTCTCTGGTGCTTTTATTTTTAACGCGATTCTTTCACAGGACCGCCTCCGGATGGGTGCCGCGCGTGTAGCCACGCGGGAAACTTCAAGTATCAGCACTGGGCGTCTAAAGCGCGCAGCATTTTCCAAACGAGGATGGCCTCAGGCGTTGCCGGGCAGTAGCGTTTCCCCTCGCGGTCGCCGCGCCCAGTCGCGCGCGCAGTGACGTACGCGGCGCGCGATGACGCAGCGCGCGGCGCGGTGCACGCTGGGATATTTAAGTCTTCTCCGCGGCGCGGAGCCGCGATGTCTCCGGCGGCTGCGGCGGCTGGAGGAGGCGAGCGGCGGCGGCCCATAGCGAGTGTCAGGGCCGGCCGAGGCCGGGGCGGGGGCTGCGGCGGGCCGGCCGGGGCGGCGCTCCTCGGCCTGTCGCTGCTCGGCCTCGTGCTGTACCTGGTGCCAGCGGTGGCTGCGCTGGCCTGGCTGGCCGTGGGGGCTACCGCGGCCTGGTGGGGACTGAGCCCCGAGCCCCGAGGTTCGCGCGCCTTGTCCTCCCTCGTTCGGAACGCGCGGCGTCGGCGAACACTGCTCGCTTCGCCTCCGACCAAGTCTGCAGTAAACGGAAATCTTCTAGAGCCGCGAACCCTCCTCGAAGGACCTGACCCTGCTGAACTGCTCCTCATGGGCAGTTACCTGGGCAAACCTGGCCCCCCGCAGCCTGCCCCCGCTCAGGAGGGCAGGGACCTGCGAGAGAGGCTTGGCCGCCGCCCACCCGCCCGTCTCGCCCGTCCTGCCCCTCCCACCCCTCCAACCCATCGTGTCCACCACGTTTACCCGTCTCTCCCCACTCCTTTTCTCCGATCCTCTAGGAGGCCTTCCCACAGGTAAGATACACTGATCTTCGCAGATCCTCCTCTGGATAGACTGGCTTTAAATTGAGGGCTTGACTTTTAAATCGTTTTTCTTTTTCATCGCATCCAAAGTGGATTCTGTGTGGTTTTGTCCTCTTTGACAAAACCTTGGTATGTGTCAGCTGTCTCTTGCTCTCCTCTAACTCTCGAAATGAGATGTTGTGTTGCCAAAGTTATTCCCTTCCAATTCTTAAAACAGCCTGAGTTTTAGTGCAGTCTAATTTAGCGAAATGCATAATAAGCCATTAAAATGTCTCTGGTTGAAAATATCATTTAGTTGTGTGGTATGTTTGTTTATACTTTTTCTTTGGACCAGTAAAAGAAATATTATCAACTGCACTGTAGCCTGGGCAACAGAGCAAGACCCTGTCTCAAAAAAAAAAAAAAAAGAAATTGTATCACTTAGCAGAGCTCAAAGAGGTTGTCAGAAAACACCTTTTTGATTGATAAAGCTGATAAAAAAAATTGTTTTAAGAGACAGGGTCTCACTCTATTGCCTGGACTGGATTGCGGTGTTGGAATAATAGCTCACTGTAATCTTGAATTCCTGGGCTCAAAGGATCCTCCCACCTCAGCCTCTGCTATAGCTAGGACTACAGACACATGCCACCACACAGTGAAAATTTTTTTCATTTTTTTTAAGAGGTAGGGTCTTGCTATGTTGCCCATACTGGTCTTGAATTATGGGCCTTGAGGAGTTCCCCAAAGAGCTGGGATTACAGGCATGAGCCACTGTGCCCAGCCAAGCTGATCAAATTAAAGAGCTTTTTTTTTATTTGAGACAGAGTTTGGCTCTATCATCCGAGCTAGAGTGCAGTGGCATCATCATAACTCACTGCAACTTCAAACTCCTGGGCTGAAGTGACCCTCCTGCTTCAGCTTCCCAAGTAGCTGGGACTACAGGGCACACCATCTTGCCCTGCCAGTTTTTCTGTTTTTTGTAGAGATGGGTTCTTGCTCTTGCTCAGGCTGATCTCAAACTCCTGGCCTCAAGCAATCCTCCCACCTCAGCCTCCCAGAGTGCTAGGATTATAGGCGTGAGCCACTGAACCTGGCGTGAGGAGACATTTTTATTTAGTCCCAAAAGCTGAATGATAAAAGAGAATACAAAAAATTTGGTGAAGATGTCACATTCCTGATAAATACATTTAATTGAGAAGATGGACTAGGTGTTAAAAATGTTTGGCTTTTGGTGCATATTACTGATGATTTAGTGTAAAGGATAGAAGAATTCTTGAAAAGTTCCTCCGTGCACACCCTAACAACGCATACTTTTTTTCCATTGTGGTTTTACTTGCGTGGGCAGGGTTTTCAATTTCCCTCTGAAATTGTTGAAGTCTGTTGTAGAGACAGCTGTTAAGCAGCTGTCGTTCTCTGCCCTTAGATGGAATAGGGGAAAGTTGCCATAAAAATAACTGTGTTCTGTTGCTTAGAAGGAGATTTAAGCTCTCTGTGGGATGTCTGAACTCGTGTGGTTCTTTAGCCATTTAAGTTTTCTGACATTCTTTGGTGCTTCTTTGGTTCCATGACGTGTCTCCCATTCCCTGCAGGGATTGTGGGACTTTATCAAATCGGTTTGTAATAACACCTCGAAGACGGTATCCAATCCAGCAGGCCCAATATTCCTTTCTGGGGGTACTTCCCACAGTGTGCTGGAATGGTTGTCAAAAGAAGACTGTGTTATCTGTTCGTAATTCCAAGATGGTGTGTAGCCCAGTGACTGTGAGGATTGCCCCTCCCGACAGCAAATTGACTCGTCCCACAGTGTGAGTATTATTGGAAGAATACTATCCCTTTTGTGTCCACTTCATTCTTCTACATTTGTTCCTCTGACAGAACAACTATAAAGCAAAAAAAAAAGGAAGTAGCAGCTTATTTGAATGAGAAGTCCCAAATTCTAGTAAAACCTTCTATTTTTCATGTTTTGCCCTTGACAGTAGCTTTAATTGCTAAGAGTAGTTTCTGTGAGTCTACGTTATGCTTTTCCCTGTTGGTTAGCTTCTGATTTTCAGTGACTTGAGTCTGTGCTACATGGCATGGTAATTAAAATATCTTACTGCTAGAGTCTTGTCTTTCATTACAGACCAGAGCAGATAATCAGCTCAACACTATCGTCACCATCAAGTAGTGCCCCAGACCCATGTGCAAAGGAGACTGTCCTGAGTGCCCTCAAAGAGAGGAAGAAAAGGACAGTGGAGGAAGAAGACCAAATATTTGCTGATAGCCAGGAAAATAAAAGAAGGTAACAGGCCCAGTAGAGTACTAAACAGGCCTCCCATGTGGACTCCTGAGAATTTGATGAAATACAGAGCATTCTCATAGAGATATGAGGCCAACTCTAGTTTGTGAGCCTTAATAGGTCCCCTTCTTTGACTTTCCTGAAAGAGCCTGGTAAGAAGGGCTTCAATGGTGTTCATTTCCTAAGGCACAGGTTAGATACATTTTATAATTTACATTTTCCTTAAGTACTCTCCAGAGAGAAGCTGACAACTATTAGCCATGTTACCCTCTACTTTTGATACAGATGTTTTAAATTTTATTTTCACATTTGAATACTCAGTCTTCCCTTCACATTTTGTGTTGTTCAATTATTTGGGTAACCACCGGTTTAAATGTCATAATTGTGCTGAAAGAAATACTTGTCAAAGAAAAGTGAAAACTAGAGTATGGTAGAGTTATCATTAATGAGAGTAAAAAAAATTTCCTTAATTTGGCTTATATGGTAACTTAATGAAAATGGAGTAAACAGTTTCCTAAGTGTGGAAGGAGAGGACATTTAAGAGGTTAATTCGGATACAGGACTATTTGTGGCTTTTCAAGGAGTCAAAGATTCCACTCATTTTTTAATTAAGCAAATATTTACTGAGCACCCACTGTGTGCCAGACGCTGTTCCAAATACTGTGGATAGAGCAGTGAACAAGACAAAATCCCTGCTCTTATGGAATTTTTTTGAGGAAGTCATGTCATTTATTGAAAATTTTTTGATTTATCACAGGCGCCATGATAGCAGTGGGAGTGGACATTCAGCATTTGAGCCCCTGGTGGCCAATGGAGTCCCCGCTTCTTTTGTGCCTAAGTAAGTAAGAATCCATGTGGATAAAATATCAACTACTTGGAAAATGGAATTATTAGAGTGATTTCCCTATAGCTTTTCCTCTTTGCTTTTTGTATTACTTAATTCAGGTTCACATCTTTGAAATCAGAGAGGAATATTTTGAGTAACTTCCCGCAATTAACTATCTTCTGCCCAGTTCCTTTTAATATTTTAGCATTAATATGGGTGAAATATGCTAAGGCCAAGAGGATTTGTAAATATATTTGATAACCAAATATATAAACAGAAAGAGTGTAAGGTTTGTGCAAAGGATAAAATACAGTAATATGAAATTTAAGATAAATGTAAAATTTCAATATTTGAGTTTAAAAATACTTTGGAGTAAGAATTGAATAGAAAGGAAAATGGCTTAGTAGTTTGTGTGAAAAAACTTAAGGATAGCTTATATGCTTAATTTGAGTCAGCGGTATGATGTGGCTGCCAGAAACGCTAACACGCTCCTAGTCTGCGCTGTTAGAAGAAAGACTAGAACGAGGTGGGTGGGTGGAGGTCCTGCTTTTCTTAGTTTTGCTCAGAGTGTTCATGGAGTGTTGTGTTGAGTTTGGCATACTGCACCGCGAGAGAGGATGTACGCAGACTGAAATTGTAGTGAAGCACTGAAGATGTTAAGGAGATGTGCAGCAGCTGCAAGGGAAAGTGGTGGTGGTGGGTGAAGGGGATTTGGGAGGTGTACAAGTGCTAGCCCAGAGGAGGCCAATCTCAAGGGGAATAAGGAAATGAGGGAGGATAATGGTCCCCCAAAAAACTGAAGGACTATCACATGAAAGAGGCAAAATAACTTGTTTGGTTTGGCTTTAGATAGGATTCATGGATGAAGGTTAGAGGAAATACATTTAAATAAGAATAAACAGGTTTATGGTTGACATGCATCACTGTAAGAGACACCAAGTAGTCTACATTGTAACTGAAGTTGGACAAGTCTCCCACGGGAAAGATATATAGGGAATCTGTTTCAGTTGGAGGCTTAGAAAAAATGGTTGGTTCCTCTTAACTCAATTTTTTTTAACAGCATTATTGAAGTATAATTGATGTACAATAAACTACCTGTTTAAAGTGTGTATGTTTTGACATGTATACACCTGTGAAACCATTATCACCGTAAAGATAATAAACACATCATCACCTCCAAAGGTTCCCTCATGGCCTCCCTGTATCCTCCCTCCAGTCCTGCCCCGGTCCCCAGACATCCACTACTCTGCTGTCTGTCACTGTAGATTAGTGTGCTTTCTCTAGACTGTTATACAAATGGAATCATGTATTTAAGTTTTAAATATTTGGCATTCCCTACTGACTTTGTCAGATTGATTTAGCAGCAGAAATTACGAGCATTATCTTCTTTTTTTCATGTTTATTAAGAAAGGTGTCATGACCACGGATGAAACCTTAAAAGAATGTTGCCGTCAATAGTACATCTAACTGTCTTCTTTTTATTAGGCCTGGGTCTCTGAAGAGAGGCCTCAATTCCCAGAGCTCAGAGGACCACGTGAATAAGAGGTCCCGTACCTCTTCTGTGAGCTCCTTGGCAAGCGCGTACACAGGTGGCATCCCTAGCTGCAGTCGCAATGCCATTACCAGTTCCTACAGCTCTACTCGAGGCTTCTCACAGGTACGGCTCTTGTAGTGTGGGGGAAGTGGGTTCCCAGCATTAATTAATTGATGTTTATCACCTTCTGTCTGTCAGAAATTAGAATTGCCTCTAAGCTAAGAGGCAAACCCTTGAGTGATAATATAGACCAGTGGAACAGAATAGAAAGCCCAGAAAGTAAACCAGTGCATATGTGGAATCCTGATACAAGATAAAGCTATTAATTCAGATAAATGGATGAAAGATAAACAATTCAATAAATAGTATTAATGGGATTGAAAAGGTAGATTGAGTCTGGATTGCATTGTGAGTCATCAAAGAGATTTATGCTATAGGCATTTAGAATGTAGTGAAAGTTTCTTAAACAAGAAGTGGTCCTAATTCTATTTTAGAAAGAGGTTTGGAGTATTATTGTATAGGGAACAGAGCAGGCTTTGCTGCCAGACGGACTTGGGTTCAAATCATGGCTCTGACACTTAGTAGTTGTAGGGTCTTGGGCAGGCAAATCACTTAACCTCTCTTTTTCTCATCTCTGAAGGATCATTGTAATGATTAAACGTAATGTTTGAAAAGCACCCATTACATGCCTGTCAGTAAGTGGCTACCCAGTGCATAGTAGCTAGAAAAAGAAAAACCATGTATGGAGAAAGATTTTTGAGAGGAGAAAATTTTGAGACAAGTTCATCAGCCCAGAAGCTCTGACAATAATATAAATGAAAGGTGAAGGCTGAGCCAGAGTAGTTGTGGGAATGAAAAAAAAAAGATGATAACCTTTACTTTCAGTATTCTATGTTAGGCCCTATGTTAAGCATTTTACATGAATTTCTTCATTTATCATCACAACAGCCCTATTAAATACACACTTATAATTCCTATTTTTAAAATCTTTTTATTATGTAAAATTTCAAATGTACACAAAAGGAGAAAAAATGTAATGAACCTCCATGTAGCTTCTGTAGTTAACTACATTTCGTTAGTCCTGTTCCATCAATTCTCTCAATTTGTTTTTGCTTGGGTTTTATTTATTTATTTTTTTGTTATTATTTGTTATTACTTTTTTAAATAGAGACGGGGTCTCGCTCTTGCTCAGGCTGGTCTTGAACTCCTGAGCTCAAGCAATCCTCCCGCCTTGGCCCCTCAAAGTGCGAGGATTACAGGTGTGAGCCACCGCATCCTACCTGCTCTTGTGTTTTAAAGCAAATTGCAAACATTTCATTTCATTTACAGGTACTTCATTGTATTCTTAACTGTTGAGACTTTTTTTAAACATTAATAACCACAATATTACTATCTTTCTTAAATAATAACTCTTTAATATTTGTTAATATCACTTTATTTTGCTTTTTTTTTTTTAAGAGATAGGGTCTTGCTCTGTTGTCCAGGCTGGAGTGCAGTGCCACAATCATAGCTCACTGCAGCCTGGAACTTCTGGGCTTGAACAGTCTCCCACTCCAGCCTCCCGAGTAGCTGGGACTATAGATGTGATCCACCATGCCCGGCTAATTTTTTTATTTTTTATTCTTTTAGAGATGGGGGTCTCACTATGTTGCCCAGGCTCACTCCATGTTTAAATTGCCCTTATTACCCAAAACTACTTTGAATCAGGAGCCAAAAATCAATTCATTGCATTTGGTTGATATATCTCTTAGGCATTTCTAATCTATAATACTTCTTTCTGTTTTTCATGCTTTTGAAAAAATAGATCATTTTCTTCTGTAGAATTTCCTCACATTCTGGAATTAGTTTGCATCATCATGGTGTCAATTTAAGATGTACTTTATCCATGTAAATGGATACTGTTTTCCATGTAAATGGTTTTTTGGATCCTTAAATTTGATTAGATTCAAATTCAATTATTTTGGCAGAATACTTCATAGGTGGTGCTGTGTGTTTCCTTTTGTATCACATCAGGATGCAAATAATATCTGGGTTCCCAATTTCAGTGATATGAATATTGATCAGTTGATTCAAGTGTTGTCATTCTGATTCATTCATTTCAATATTTCTGTGACCTTTCCACCTAATGACTTTATCAGCCATTTACCTAGATCTACTGTTAAAATAGGTTGCAAATGGTGATACTCTAATACTCCTGTACCCTGTACACTTATAAAATGAAATTTTATGTGGAAGAACAGGCCCTTCCCAGAGGAATGACAGGATAATAAGGCTTGATGCCATAGCTAAGGCCAAAGGTGACCAGTGAGGTTTTTGCTGTTGCTATCTTCATGAACTTCTGAGTTTTTGTAAATATTTCATGGTTTTCAATCCATTGTAGTTGTTATTTTTGATGCACAGACTTTTCCTACTTTGGCCTGTGGGAGCCCTTTTAAACGATCACATGTATCCTTTTGTTTTGACCCCAGCAGTCTTTGATAGAGAGCTTGGTTGTCTCCCTTCCCCGGACTTTGAAATCCGAATATTTCAAATTCAGATTTACATTGGCCATATTTTTTACATAATTTCTTTGATTTTACATATTCTTACACAAAAAATGTTGGTCCGTAGTTACTTATTTGATTGATCCTAGTACAGACGATTTCAAAATAACATCATCAGTGTCATTATTAACAGTAAGACTTCTGAAGTCAGTTTAAGAATTATTCGTGATTCATTTTGTCTTTAGTATATATCCTTCTGTGAATACTGGGTATATATAATCAAAATATTATGTTTTAAAGTAATGCGAATTAATTGTTAGTTGGTTACATCACCAGCTTTATATATAGTAAGGTTCATTTGTTCAAGATGTTTGAAAGTTTTGGAGATTTCTATGTTTTTTCTTTTTGAAACAGTTTTGTTTTTATGTAAAATACTTAAATTGTTTCAAAGATCATATACTAAGACAAGAAACACTCAAGAGAAATCCAGTTTCCATCCCTTTCCTCTTCACATTGTTCCTTTCTTCTCCATTTTGTTACTTTTTATCTTTCATTTTTTTTAAACTATATGCAAAAAAATAGGTTCCTAGAAGTCAAGATTCCCAGATCAGAGGTTAAATGCATGTGTAATTTTGCTAGACATTGTTAAATCCCCCTCTACAAAATGCGTACCATTTAGCATTCCCATCAGCATTGTATGAGAGGGATTATTTTTCCACATCTTCACCAATAGATGAGGTTGTCGTAACTTTGGATTTTCACCAGTTTTACAAGTGATGAGAGTAGTATCTAAGTATCTAATTTTGGTCTCTTATGCATAAATTTGATCATGTGTTCATATGTTAATGATTATTTTCTGGTCCATTTCCATGACTGTTCATATCTTTCGCCCATTGTTTGAAGAGCTGCTGGTCTTTTTTCTTCTCAAATTCAAGAGTTTTTCCTATATTAGAGAAACCTGTTCCAAATGAACTAAAGTTTTAAATGTAAGGTAGAAACCATGTAAGTACAGTATTAGAGGAAATAAGCTTCTCGTGCATTGCTGGTGGGAGCTTCAGTTGGTACAGTTCTAGAAGGCTGTGCGGCAGGAGTGGTCAACACATGCACATGTGTGGGGCGCTGCAGTCGACGCCACTAGAAGATGGCGCTGAGCACCAAACAACTTTGAGGTAAATATCAGTGGAGCGCATGCGCCAGCAGAGGAACGCCTGAAATCAATCAAATACCAGTATATAAGCCTGTGCTTGTTTTGCTTCGTGGTCTTCGCCGTTTGCCCCATTAAAACGCTGTTGGAAGAACTTCGAGTGTCGCGTCCTTCCTGCCGGTCGGGGCGGCGCGACGCACATGCTCTTTGATTCAGCAGCTACACACACACAAAGACATGTACAAACATTTGGCTGTAGCATTATTTTAATAGCAGAAGCTTGGAAACAATGTAAATGTATCTTTTCAGGGGAGCTGGCTGAGTAACTAACTTACAGTAATTCTGTAAGTTGAAATACTGTGTAACTATTTAAAAGACTAAGGCAGGCCCTCACCACCTCAGGAGTTTGCAAGAGTGAGACCCCATCTTTAAAAAAAAAAAAAAAATGCTAAGGCAGCTTAATAATAGATACTTGTGAACAATCTCAAAAATACATAAAAATCAAGGTGCAGAACTGTGTATGGAGTTCTCTATTATTTGGGCTGCTGGTGTCTTTAATCTTTTAATATGCATAGAATAATTCTGACAGGATATATTAGAAACTGGTAATAATTACTGAGATAAAAAGAAAGTTTACTTTTTACTATATACTCTTGGAATCTATAACATACAAGTGTTACCTTTCCTGGTTTCAGGTTTTTTTTTTTTTTTAAGTAGAAAAAAAGATTCCTGTGTCCTGGCTCTCCCAGTCTCCATCCCATAGGTACCTATTGTTGCATTCTTACTGTGTGTGCAAATACAGATAATACACGGAATTTTTGGGCTGTTCTACAAAATCGAATCACAGCATTCGTGCTTTTTAAAAACCATTATCTTTTCTCTTTAGCCATTATGTCTTGGAGAGCCTTCCATGTCATGTAATCTACCTTACTCTTTATGTGGCCTTTTTAAATTAGAGTATAATACACAGAAAAACACAGATCATAACTGTACAGCTCCATGTAACCAGGTCAAGTAGTAAAACATTTTCAGTACCCGGAAGCCCCCCTCGCACCTGCTCCTCATCACTACTCCTTTCCTCCATCCTTCCTGAATATTAGCACCATATATAGTTTTTCCTGTTTTGAATTTTATAATATATAAATGGAAACATATTCATTCTTTGCTGTTGACTTCTTTCACTCAATATTTTACTTGTGACATTTGTCCACGTCGTTGCATGTAGCAATAAATAATTCATTTTCATTGCTGTATACTGCCATAATGTGAATATACCACAATTAATTTATCCATTCTACATTGGACATTTGGGTTTCCAGTTTGGGGCTATTCTGCATAATACTGCTATGGACAATTGTATAAGTCCTTTGGTACACACATACAGAGTATGCGTATGTTCATTTTTAGTAGATGTTGCTGAATAATTTTTAAAGTGAGTGTTTCAGTTTATACTTCTAGAAGTAGTATTAATATATGAGATTTTTGTTTCTGTTGTTTCACATCCTCACTAACGCTTGGTGTTGCCAGTCTCATCAGTGATTCTGGTGGGTGTGAAGTAATATTTCAGTGTGGTTTTAATTTACATTTCCCTGATTACTAATTAGACAGAAATAGGATCCTTTTATTGGCTATTTGTATTATCCTCTTTTATGAAATGCCTGTTCAAGTTTCTTGGCTCTTTTCTATTAAGTTGTCTTTTGCTTACTGATTTGAATAAGTTCTTTATATATTCTAGATATGAGCCCTCTGTCAATGAGGTTTTGCAGCAAGTGTCCTACTCTGTGTCTTGCCATTTTACTCTCTTATGGTTAGTATACTTTGTGTACTGTTTGAGAGCTACCTAAGGTCATGATTTTTTCCTGTACTACCTTCTAGAAGCTTTATTATTTTACTTCTCATATACAGATCTATAATCCACCTGAAATTGAGTTTTGTTTGTGGTGTGAGGTAGGGATCAAAATTAGTATTTTTTTTTTTTAACCATAGAAATATTCATTTCTCAGCCGGGCATGGTGGCTCACACCTGTAATCCTAGCACTTTGAGAAGCCAAAGCAGGGAGGATTGCTTGACTTCAGAAGTTTGAGACCAGCCTGAGCAAGAGTGAGATCCTGTCTCTACTAAAAATAGAAAAATTAGCTGGGTGGGTTGGCATGCACCTGAAGTCCCAGCTACTCCAGAGGCTAAGGCAGAAGGATCACTTGAGCCCAGGAGTTTGAGGTTGCTGTCAGCTAGGCTGACATAACAGCTCTCTAGCTCAGGCGACAGAGTGAGACTCTGTCTCAAAAAAAAAAAAAAAATGTCCATATCTCTAGTAGCATTTAGTGAAAGGACTGTCCTTTCCCTATTTCTCTATAGCACCTCCTTTGTCATAATTTAAGTGTCCATATGTATGTTGTGGGCTCATTTCTAGATTCTGTTCTGTTCCATTGGTCTGTTTTTCTACCCTTGTGCCAGTCTTTTTTTTCCTACCCTGTACTTGGTATTTAGTAGAATAAGTCGCCCTACTTTCTCATTCCTCTTCAAGATTGTCTTAGACCTCGGCCCTTCGCATTTTCATACACTTTTTAGATCAACTTGTCAATTTCCACCAAAAAAAAAACACTTGCTGAAATATTGATTGGGACTGCCTTTAATCTACTGATGATTATTTTGGATAGAATTGACATTTTAATAATATTGAGTCTTCCAATCATGAATATGGAATATCCTTCATTTATTTATGTCATCTCTAATTTCTCTGTATAGAGGTTTTATTTCTCTTTTATTAGATTTATTCCTACGTATATGTTTTTGATGCTGCTGTAAATAGTATCTTTAAACTCTGGTTGTCCATTGCTGGTGTGTGGAAATACAACTGATTTTGTAGTCAGAAAGTTTGCTAAATTCTGAATATTTCTGTATTCTTCAGGATTTTTGTACATATGATCATGTTGTCTATAGTGATGACAGTTTTTTCCTTTTCTCTCCGATCTTATACTGTTTGTTCGTTTATGCCTTATTGCATTTGGCTAGGACTGAGTATTAACGTTGAATAGAAGTGACAGCAAACATCCTTTTCTTTGTTACATCTGGAATGTGTGTTTATGTGTAGTCAGTGAAGTAGAGATACAACACTGTTTTTTGCTAATTGTGGAACCAAGTTGTGCTCAACCCTGGCTAAACTTTAAAGTCACCTCTGGCATTTCTGACCCTTACTTGCTAAGGTATGTGGAGCCTTCAGTGTCCAGGGCACTTTATTTAAAAATACAAGGCCCAGACGTTCTTTTAAAGTTCCATAGTTGACAGATGAGCAGTCGTGTGTGAGAACCAGTAAGCTAGCATTAAGGGATTTGAAGTAATTGAAAATGGCCATATATGTATTCATATATCAGTATATATTCATTCATTCCTTGGATCACTTTGATGGATTTTTCTATTCTTTCGTGTTCCTATAATCTCATATTTTTTAAACCATTATGCTCTGGCCTTTCCAAATGACTGTCTTTTCTTGTTTCTTGTTCTTTTTCTGAGCATAACTTTAAAAACTTATTGATGTGATCATTTTTCTTCTGAAGGTCATTCTGGGCCTTTGGTTTCCTGATGTTAGTCTTTTATTTAAGTCCCTCTTCTTTTGAACTCTTATTAAACATTGTTGTCTTCCTGTTTGTACTTATGTGACACAACTGTTACTGGGTAAGAAATCACTAGAAGCTTTTCAAGTAGGAAAAAAAGGGTGTTAGGTGTAATAGTTCACTATCTTTGTAATCAGGTTCAACCCTTACAAGAATAATTGCAGTGTTTGCTCTACATCAGTTACTTAGCTGCCTTTGAAGGAGGCAGAGAAGAAAACACCATCTTTGCTGTCAGAGACTTGCCTGGTAGAATGGACAGATGTATGGATAGTTGTCACATAATAATAAATGCCGTAAATGTTGCAAAAGTCATAAATGCCATGACACCATATTTTAAAAAATTAATTTAGTAAATTAAAACTGAAAATTTAATGAAAGTAAGACTAAGTGAGTTTACTGGCTTATCTTCTCTGGGACAGTTTCTTAATTTACTTTTATCCTTTCCATAGACAGTCTATAGTAGGCTTGTATGCAGCATAGCTCTACCGTTCGTGAATGCAACGTCCTACTTTTTAATATATGCAAAAGTGCATTCATTCCTTCTGCATTTGTTAGGTAGTATTCCATTACTTTTCTAGACTCCTTTTTTTCTCTTTTTTTGCTTCCATAATTATTAATAATACTGGCAATAGACTTTCTTTTCAGGGATCCTTTTTGACAAAGAAATGTGTTATTAGTCACGTAAAAAAAGGCTTTTGTACACAATGATGTATAGAACCACTAAGTTAGATTGAGGGTCAGATGCTAAATTATCAACTGGCTTGGCTTAGTCATGTCGCTCTTGGTTTGACTTTTAGCTCTGGAAGAGAAGTGGCCCCAGTTCATCACCCTTCTCTAGCCCAGCCTCATCCCGCTCCCAGACACCGGAGAGGCCAGCAAAGAAAATAAGGTAATGAGTGTTCTGCAGTTATCACTTGCTGACAAATGAGAGGTGAGGAAAAGAGGGAAATGTATTTGACTCTTAGGCTTTGTTCTCCCCTGACTTGGAGAAGCAAAGAAATCAAGTCCCGGGAGAAGGACAGTGAAGTACCCACCTGAATTGCTCTCATCTCTCATAGTCCTACGGCTGTCCGCCTTCTGCCCCATTGTGTGAGGGGTCAGGGTGCAAGAGCAGAGATCACCCAGGGTGGAGTGCAGGAAGAGAGTTGTGCCAATGGGCAGGAGCCTTCAGGTCTTGACTCTAGCCGACCCCCTAGGTCCTTATAGTTGGCTGGAACTCCACTCCCTCAGGAGCTGTGTCTAGAGCTCCCAGGAACTTGGCAGGTTATAAGTAAGGTTTTTAAGATTCTTGTTTTGTGGTTGTTTTAAAACAAAGGTTTCTCTGTGGCCTCCATGAGCTGCCTCCCTTGTTTTCTGTAGGAATTTTCTTTTGACTTTTTTTTTTTTAATCCCGACATACTGAGATTGTAAATCATGGTCCTCCTAAGCATTGGCCACTTGGTAATTCCAGGAGTATAAGAAGTTACTCAGTACTTTGGTCAGGAAATCTTTCTAAATCAAATTCTGTCTTTTCTCCCAACAGAGAAGAGGAGCTTTGTCATCATTCCAGTTCTTCAACTCCATTGGTGACAGACAGGGAGTCCCAGGGAGAAAGGGGTAGGTTGCTGAGCCAGCAGGAGTGGCTGGTAGTGGTGCTGGTGCAAGTGTTTATGGGAGGATGTTTAGATTAATACCTATTGAGAAAACATATTGCACATTACTTTGTCTGGGGCATGGTAACTACAGAGAGAGGTTTCCTGTCCTTCAGAGGTTTATAGTCTGATAAGTGAGAAAAGTAATGCAGACAAATACAGTAAAAGCAATAACTGCTGGATAGAGATGAGCTCAGTTTGAGGCATCCATGGACAATCGAGGTAATTACTGTCCAGTAAACAGTTGTATGTACAGTGTTGGAGCAGTTGTCTCTTTAAATCCTCTCGACTATTAGAAATAATCTTGCAGACACCATCCAAGTGCCCAAACCATGGAAGATAGAAGGTTTTCAGAGATACCAGCAAAACTCAATGTTAAGAACCAAGTTGGTAGACAAAATTATCCATTTCTGGAAGAGGGAAGAACACAAACAAGTCTAGATTTCTTTCTTTAGTTGTGGATGCAACCACATGGAAGAAACAGAACTCCTGGAATTCCCCATCTACACCTGGCAGCTCTGGGCAGCGAAAACGGAAGATTCAGCTGCTGCCCTCCAGGCGAGGGGAACAGCTGGCGTTGGTACGGTCTTGTCCACCTACTCCTGCCCACCCCAGCTTTGCTGTTCTGAGTCTCAGGACGGCTAAGTACAGGTTTCTTGCAGTTTCTTCTGATTGACCTGAATCTTTATCTCTTTGGTAGCCTCCACCTCCTCAGCTTGGCTATTCAATCACTGCCGAAGACCTCGACTTAGAAAAGAAAGCTTCATTACGATGGTTCAACAAGGTTTTGGAGGACAAGACCGGTAAGGAGTACAGACCAATTGCACACTCTAGAGAGGTTTAAAGTATTTTTTGCCTCTGGTTGTTTTGGTGTCTTTGTTTAAAATGAATTTCTCCGGAAAGACCCCAGGAAGAGTTCATGTTTTCTCACTCGAGAAATTCATTTGCTCTTCACTGAAACTGGACAACCATGGACATTGCGCTGGAGGGGAGGCATTCCTAGATGAATTGTCCTGCCACCCTGAGCATCCCCTGCTCTCTGGTTGGCCATCTGGAGAGAAGTCTCAAACAAGCCAGGGCAGTTTTTTCTTTTCTTTCTTCCTCAGATGCTGCCTCAACCTCCATCACTGAGACCCCACCAACCACCACTCAGCCTTCGTTTACTTTTACCCTGCCTGCTGTGGGAACTGCCTCCTCCCTAGCCTCCATCCCGGCCCCAAGCACCAACCCGCTGTTAGAGAGCTTGAAGAAAATGCAGAATTCCCCAGGCCTCCCATCCTTCACAGGTGAGTGGGAGAGGTGCCCTTGGAGCATCAACCTTTGCTTAGGTTGAAGGAAAAGCATCGTGTCTATCAGTCGTGGGAAATTGTTCTAAAGGTTGAACACATTCTGACTTACCAAACCAGAGCTGGTCCAAGCTTAAAACTCAGAATTCTCTAATCACCAAGTTTTAGGGCAAGTATACTGCAACAGTTAAAGCCAGGGAAGGCAGCTTTGTTTTGGCTCTTCATCTGAAACCCAGTTCCTTGGCTGCTCTGAGCCTTGCTGTTGTCATCTGTAAAATGGGAATAAAACTAACAATGCTTTTCTTGGGAGGGGTTTCTGTGCATGTGATGATGTGGTTAATATGTTACATGCTGGTCAGAGCCACAGGTCCAGCACAATACTAATTCCTTTTCCCGCTAGGTTTTCAAGGGTCCTTTGAATGTCCCAAGCTGGTGCCTTCATGGCACTGCATATATGCACACCTCTATTATTACTCTTCATCAAATGGTGGTGTAGGGTTAGTATTCACTCTCTTCCAGGGCTCACAGGCAGAGACTAGCTCATTCGTGGTCATATGCTCTCCACCCAGTGCCTGGGGGGTGAACATAGTAAATCTTTGTCAGATGCATAAGGTTTATCTGGATATGTAACTGAACTTGAGTTCAGGTGATTGAAGTTTCCATGGTTTCCGTACATGTGGCCCTCAACAAGGCCCCATTTTATCCCCTTCTTCCTGATGATCTGTGAGGTGGAAATAACAGATGCTTGATTTACTTCATGAGCCTGTTAGGTAGACTTAGCCATATTCATTGACTGACTCTTGGATCCGTGGCTCTGTAGTTGGCATGGGGAAGATACAGAGATACTGGAAGTATTCAAATTGACTCTTTTCGTTCTTCTTACCAGAATCTACTGGAGTGGCAACCACTGAGGCCCATTCGCCTCCGAAGACACCCAGCCTTCTGGCTTCTCTTGGCTCTTCACAGTCAGGGCCCCTTCCAGGCACCTCTGCAGACTCAAAATCCACAGTCACGTTCATGGGGCTGAGCCCAGCTTCTTCCACAATACCAGTCACTGACACCAAGTCACTTCCAGCCCTCCCGGCCGAGACATCTGCCAAACCCCAAGCCCCGTCTGCCCCGTCCCCCACCCCCAAGCAAGGTTTTCTGTTTGGAATGCTGAACACCCCACCTTCTAACCCTCCTTCCCCTGTCGCTCCTGCTGTGTCTTCATCGTCTCCCATGTTCAAGCCGATTTTTATGGTCCCACCTAAGAGTGAGAAGGAAGGCCCCGAGCCATCTAGCCCTTCAGTCACGACCACAGCGTCCTCCACCTCCACCCTCCCCACGACTGCCAGCACCTCGGCCCTGACTTTCCCGCCTGTCTTTAGCAACACGGGGCTGCCTCCATCTGTGCCATTGTCCGCTCCCTTCTTCAAGCAGACAACTACTCCAGCCACTGCTGCAGCCACAACTGCCCCTCTCTTCACTGGCCTGGCCACTGCCACCTCTACAGTGGCCTCTACCACCACAGCCAGTACATCTGCAGACTCTGCTTCGAAGCCTGCTTTTGGCTTTGGTGTAAACAGTGTGACCAGCACCATGAGCAGCGTGACTAGCGCCACCACTTCCACTGCACAGCCTTTCCTCTTTGGGGCGCCCCCTGCCTCCGGTGCCAGCTTTACCCCAGCCATGGGCTCCATATTCCAATTTGGCAAGCCTCCTGCCATGCCTGTATCAACCACAGTCACCACCTTTGGCCAGTCCCTTCCCAGTGCTGTTCAGACAGCCACCAGCAGCAGCACTGCCGGCTTTAGTGGCTTTGGCAGTACCCTGAACACCTCAGCCCCGGCCACCACAAGCCAGCCTACGCTGACGTTCAGTAACACAACCACGCCAGCATTCAACATTCCCTTTGGCTCAAGCACCAAGCCTTCTCTCCCATCATATCCAGGAGCCAACCCCCAGCCCACGTTTGGGGCCACGGATGGGCAGCCACAGGGGGCCACCAAGGCAGCCCTTGCCCCAAGTTTTGGCAGCTCTTTCACATTTGGAAACTCTGCAGCCCCAGCCCCAGCTGCGACTCCAGCGCCAACCCCAGCCCAGCCAGCCTTTGGCAGCACTGCACATTCAGCTTTTGGTGGTTTGAAAACCACAGCCTCTGCCTTTGGCACAGCTGCCAGCACTCAGCCAGCCTTTGGTAGCACCACAGCTGTTTTCTCCTTTGGTGCAGCCACCACCTCTGGCTTTGGAGCTACAACACAAACCACCAGCAGTGGGACCAGTAGCTCAGTGTTTGGCAGCACAACTCCATCGCCCTTCACGTTTGGGGCATCAGCAGCCCCGGCTGGCAGTGGGGGCTTTGGGATCAATGTGGCTACCCCAGGCACCAGCTCCGCCTCTGGAGCCTTTAGCTTTGGAGCTGGACAGAGTGGGACCACAGGCACCACCACCCCCTTTGGTGGGAGCTTAAGTCAGAACACCCTGGGCACACCCAGCCAGAGCACACCCTTTGCCTTCAGTGTGCCCAGCACGCCTGAGAACAAACCTGTGTTTGGAGGTAAGTGTGGGAACATGCTTGGTCTGCTGGTCCAGGTGCTGTTTTAAGAGCAAGCACAGGCTCTGCTCTTAGGGAGCTTTTGCTGTTGTGATGAAAAGATAGAGACGTTCAGTATGGAAGTCAAATGTCAGCAGTAAATGTTTTGATAAGACATATAATTAATGACTGTGGAGGAGCCATTGTGGATTAAGGTGGACAAGGAAGGCCTTTCTGAGGAAGTAAAAAGAGTTAAGCTGAGAGTGTATTTGCGACAAAAGAGGGCTGGGAGTATGGGGAGAGGGAGGGAGGGAGGGAGAGCCCGAAAGAGCGAGCACACCTTGCAGGTACAGGAGACAGCTGGTGCAAAGAACGGCTCAGGGGCAGAAGCAAGCTGGCTTGTTCACAAGCAGAGAAAGGGCAGGTGTGGCTGGAGGGATAACAATGGAGGAAACGTGTCCAGGAGCTGAGAGGCAGGTGGAGGTGAAGATCATTCGTGGTCAGCGCTTGGTGTTTGAGTTTTAAGTATTAAGGGAAATTATTGTAGAATTTTAAGCAAAAAAATGAAGTGGTCTTATCTGCCATGTGGAAGATGAATCTTGACCCTCATAGCTTCTGTTTTCTTCATTAAATATGAGAGAAGATTTTCAGGAGTGAGTCAGGTTAAGATATATACAAAGAGGGTGTCTTGAAATGGCCATTTTGAACAGTGGGAAAAGGAACATAATTTAAGAAACTGTGGTGGCTCACTCCTGTAATTCCAGGTGGGAGGATCACTGGAGCCCAGGAGTTCAAGGCTGCAATGAGCTATGATGAGGCCACTGCACTCCAGCCTGGGTGAAACAGTGAGACCCTGTCTCCAAAAAAAAAAGAAGAAGAAGAAAGTGTAATAGATTTGCCAGGCAGTTTTGTGGATTGGAGAATTGTGATCAAAATGAGGCCAGTTTTTCCCCAGCAACATTCAGTTGTTGAGATATAGACCTAAAATATGTAGAGATCTGGCAAAACCCAGCCTGTGTAAACCCAAGCTAGCATAGTAGGAGGCGTGGGGGACCAGAGGCCTTGATGAGGTTGAAGATATGCGGGAGGTGGGAGAACTAGAAATAGCTGGAGGAAGAGTGCAGTAGTGCTCGCAGTGAGATCTGGGAGCTGGAGCAGTTCCTGGTGGTGACAGGGTGACCATAGTGAGTGGCAGAGGTGGGGTAGAGGAAAAGCTCATCAAGGCAGCAAGGTCGGGGGGTAGAGAGGATCGTCAGTCATCCTTGCAGATGAAGTCACCAGGAGTGGGATGGGGAGGACAGTGAGCCAGGTGTCCTCCATGAATGAAGGGGGGAATGGCCTGGCAGTTGAAAGATGTTGCTAACAAGGACAAAGGCGCTAATTATAAGTCTGATGACCTGAACTTCAAACGAGTTGAGGTATTTGGGGAGGGAGATGCCTGTGCCTGCTAAGCCCTGGGATCTGTGCACGTGAGGGAGAAGAGCCTGGCCTGGAGGGGGAAAGCAGTGTGGGGACAGGGCAGCCAGAACTTGGTTGGAGCAGGTGAGGGGAAGGGAGTTTCCTGACGTTCTGGAGAGCACCGTGAGATTAGGAGCCAACAGGGTGGAGTGGTGCTGAGTTTGTGGCTTCTAGAGGGGAGGGGACAGGTAACCAGGGAGAAGCAGCATACTGAGATTAGTCCTGTTAGAAGGTAGGTGACCTGGTCAAGCTAGGAGGTTGGGGACCCCCTCTTCAGTGTTGACCAAGGGAACTCCTTGGCCCAACTCCTTGTGTGACCAGGGGAAGGCAGCATGAGGGGCTTTCTCTCTGCTGCAGCGCTGCCATTACAAGGCTGGGAGAAGGCAGTCGCCTGGAGCAGCAGGTGTTAAGACTAAATATGTTACGCAGTCACTTTTGGGGGAGAGTGCCAGGAACAGTGGGGGAGGAGGGGAGTCGGGTATCCTGTGGGAAATGCCCCTGCAGAGAACAACCACCTACCTCCTCCATTGCCTGCTTTGATACCCTCTGCTCACTGGCCTGGTGTCCACAGCTCTCTGCTGTCTGCTCTCTTCATTCTAGGCACCTCCACTCCCACCTTTGGTCAGAACACCCCTACTCCTGGAGTGGGCACATCGGGCAGCAGCCTCTCCTTCGGGGGGTCATCAACACCCACCCAAGGCTTTGTTGGAGTCGGACCCTTCGGTAAGAAGCAGGTCTCTATGGCCAGTGGGACCTGCATATCTCCTGAGGCAGGTTGGGGTGGGTAGCAGTTTCCTGGCTCTCTGAGGCCCCATGAAGGTCAGGCTTGGTGTGGGAGAGATGTGGTTGGCCTGAGAGTCCGCACAACCCAGGTAAGGGAGTCGGATGGCAGAGACCAGAGAGGAGCCATCTTGGGTAGAAGTCCCCAGATCACTTGGGAAGCCAGGTAAAAATGGATTTGTGAACCTCATTCTCAGACCTTCTCTGGGATTTTGCATTTTCAATAGGCCCCTTCTGCACAGTGCTGGTGCAGCTTGGGAAGCACCCAGTATTCCACTGGCCTAACTTTCAGAGATTACGGTACCTGGAGATGTTTTCTCAGGTAGCAGCTGCCCTGACGAGATCTTGTTGAATCTTTCCAGGATCAGCGGCCCCTTCGTTTTCCATTGGTGCGGGATCCAAGACCCCAGGGGCTCGACAGCGACTACAGGCCCGAAGGCAGCATACCCGCAAAAAATAGCCTTTGTCCCTTGACCCTGTTCCCCCCACCCCTTTCCCAAATCTGGACCTTGGCACCTGCTAGGAAGAGCCTTTGACCTTTTGAGTTCCATAAAGCAAATCTGCCCCAGATCTCTGGCTTCAGCCACCAGCAGGGTAGTGGTGGCCCTGGTGCCCTTTGCCTGTTCCTGGAGGAAGCACCAGCCTCAGGGAGGGGGAGGCCGGGTCTGGCAGGGCAGAGCCCAAAACCTTTACTTGAACAGTCCCGCTGGTGAGGCTGGAGAACTAAGGAAACATCTGTACATACCGTTCACTCGCTTCCCCACCTCTTGCTGTGTGTGACCATAGTCAGGCGGCCTCCCTTTCCACCTTGGCCTGAGAGCCACCTTTGCTGGAGGGTGTAAGCTGCAGCCCACTTGGATCTCTGGTGTGCATTCAATGGGATCCAGGGAAATCGATTATCCCTAAAGCTTTTCCTTGCTTGGCTTGGCTATAAGAAGTGGTTCTCCTCCTTGGGTCCCTTTAGGGGACTTTTCCCCCATTTCTTGCTGCTTTGTCCCTCACTGGTTCCTTGTAGGATTTAATCCTTTTTAAATGATCTTGAATCTAGCTTTGCCTTGGAGACCCCAGTGGGTGCTGCTCCTGCCGTTTTCCTCCTGCCAGTTCTGAGTCAATGTTTCATCTCCAATCCTCTCTGCCAGTTTGGCCCCTAAAAGCTTGGTGGCTCAAGACTGTTAGCCTGGCAGAGCCAGGGGTGAGATACCTCGCTCCAGGAGGGAAAAGCTCTTGGAGCAGGCAGGACGCCCACCGCTGCTTTCAGCTCCCTCCTCCCCCCACACCCATTGGCCTCACTGGGCCCTTGTCTGCCTCTCCAGGATTGTATGTTTCGAGCCTTGTCCTGTGTTAATGTCTGATGCTCACGTCTATCGCTCTTTGAATCGAGTTTGGAGGAAGAATTGAATTGTATGAGTGGCGGCATGTTGGTAGTGCCGGACTTAACTGTTTCAAGTTTTCTGGGGCCTAGCTAATTGAATGTGGAAAGTAGCACCACTTTATGGCTACAAGTGCTGACTCCTGAATTTTCAAATGGTGTTTTGACTTTAAGGGCTGGCAGCCCAGGAGGGTGGGGCCCGGGGGAAGCAAAGACCTTTCCTCTGTATTTCTCTCCTCACCTACCTGACCTCACTGGAGGCTACATCACCCATAACATCTGTTAGGAAACCTAATTAATGCCCCATACTTTACTGCTCTGAGGTTGTCTCTTAGTTATTTTTCCCTATCAGGGCCCTTGCCAATCCATCCTCTTTTCTTCCCTTGTTCCACAACCACACCCCAGGCCCAAGAGCCTTGCTGCCACGCCCATCCTCTTCGGGAGAAGTATGAATGCGTGTGTCTAAATTAAAAGAAAAAATATTTAAACATTTTTTAACAAAATAAAAATTTATTTTTGTATTTAAGCTAAATTGCCTTTTAAATTCCTTCAAGCTTGGTTCATCGAGGTGGTTAAGTATAAACGCTATTGACTAGAAATTAGCTGTATAGTAAGTTATGCCTGTGTGAAGAGGAGGCTCATGTGCTGTCCCAGGCAGCTTTCCTGAGGGACTAGAGCTCCTTCTGGACACGTTATATAAAACGTAATTCTTATTTTATAAATAATGTGATGTAGATGTAACTGGTCCCCCTCCCCCTTTAGTGACTGAGGTTGAATGTTTTGTGGCTGGGGACTGCTCCTCCCCACCCCCCAGAAGAGCTCTGAAGTCCGACATGGTAATACTTGGCTGCGTGTGGAGCTGAGGAAGGAGCCTGAACCTCAAGTCCCAAATACCTGTTAGGATTGGAGGGGTGGGGGTGGGGCGCGGGTATAGAGATCAAGCTTCTACCTATACCTTACGTAAGGTAGATCGTCTTAGTTTAAGTACTCTGAGCTAGTTTACCTCAGTTCCACAGGCAGGACAGTTGGCCCAGGAAGCCCCTGAAGGAGGGCGTCCTGGCACAGCGTGAGTGAGAGTGTGTATGTGTACGCGCACTGGACAGGAGCGGGAGGCTGGGACTTTCCATTACAAGTAAAGACTTAATTCCTGTTGAGTCTAGTTGGAATTTTTAGTATGAATGTGAGATTTTTTTTTCCTGCTTATGTCATTAAGAATAAAAAAAAACTGTGATCTATCATGGGCCATGTTCTGCTTTTTATTTTTGTGGGCAGCGCTTCTCTCACCAGCAAAAACACAGGCCAGGGAGAGGGAAGGACCCAAGGACTGGGAAATCCACTGTGTCTTTCCAGCTGCAGAAACAGGGTCACCAGTTAACTTCCTACAGCAGTAAAAATACCCTTTCAAAACCCAAACTGCTGCCTGGGTATGCGGGTCCGTGGGTTCTCAGTAGAGGCGGACTGGCATCTTCATCTCTTACCAGGAAAAAGTCAAAAGCTTTGAGCACCTGCTACGTGCCAAGCGACGTGCTAGCACCAGCCACCGCTTTCCGCCGTCTTTTCTTTCTCTTTGAGGCCAGGCTGGGCGTAAGTTCCGGTGCCAGTGCTTCAGCCTGTGAGACTGAGCTACAAGAAAAGTATAGAAGTTAGATGTGCCCCAGTCATCCAACATCTTCCGAGCAGGCCCCCCGCTCAACTCACCTTGGCACCTCTACCCGTTCAATGACGGCAATGAAGAATCCACCAGTGAGTGTGGTTTCCGGGGAGGCCCGGAGGCAGTGCTCAGCACCTGGGAAAGTGCTAAGGCCTCGGTGGGGCCAGGAGGGCAGGACAGGAACTAGCCTGGAGAAGAAACAGCACAGACTCTGGGTAAAAGAGAACAGCTCAGACCCCCTCCTCAAGACCCTGGTGGACACCCGTTACCTGAAGGCCCCTGGGTTCTGCTGCAGGGCATCTCGCACCACATCTTCGTTCTCCTCTTGGCAAAGGGAACATGTGGAATAGACGAGGCGCTGCAAGGAGGGGAAAGTGAGCGCGTGGCATAGAGCTCGCTGCTGGAACCCTGCCAGGGCGCGCAAGCGTTCCTTGCTAGGTGTGCCTGCCCCTGGCTCCTCCAGCTGTCTGGTCAACATACCTAAGGAGAAGAGTGTTTTTCTTATATAGCTTTACAACCTGCCTTATTTTGTACTGAAGCCCTCACTTTATAGAACTGAACTTTAGCCTAGGCTCCCAACACCATTAA
Source organism: Avahi laniger (assembly GCA_963575035.1). Taxonomy (NCBI): domain Eukaryota; kingdom Metazoa; phylum Chordata; class Mammalia; order Primates; family Indriidae; genus Avahi; species Avahi laniger. The sequence goes on from CAUYSK010020710.1 coordinate 26,960, forward strand.
AGAGCAGACAAAGACCAAAATGAACTACTGCTACTTCAGCTCTAGGCTACTCTGGACCTGCGAGTCCCTCAGCCACACTTTGTCCCCATCTCACCAGAGCCACTGCAAGAAGGATCCAGCAGGATGTAGTGGACCTGACGATAACGCGGGTCTGAGGGTGAGACTGTCAGGAAGTCCTCCTCGGCCAGCTCACAGCAAGACACTCCAGCCCGGGCCAGCAGAGTGGCCATAGACGCCAGCGCTTGGCATCCAGGTCAAAGGCAAAGATCTTCCTGGGGTAGAGGGCAAAGTGGGGGTACGGTGAGAATTTATGCAGCACTAAGGGCCCATAGCTCTGACATATACAACAATAACATGTACGTTAAAGTCAGGACACAGAAATAATATTTATTAAATAAATGGCCTACGAGGGTCCAGGATCAGAGGTAACTGACTTGGGGGTTCTGCCCCAAGGGCTAACGCATCTACATCTCACACCTGCAACCCACTGGAAACCTTAGCATCGGGCTAATACCGCGAACTGCTGTAGGTTCAGCAGGAAATAGTTAAGGGAAGGCATCCTTTCAGCCTTCATGACCTATTGCAGAATACAGATCAGACCCCATCCCCTTCTGGACCGTGGCACTCACCCTTGGTTCTTCAGAAGAGCAGCCAAGTGACTGGTCTTATTGCCTGGGGCAGCACATGCATCAATGACATGGGAGCCTGGTGGAGCGGCCAGCAGCATGGCTGGGAGACAGCTGGCCTGGCAGGGCACGGGAGTCGGGTGAACACAGACCCCAGGCTGGTTTATCCCCCGTCCCCCCTTTCTCCCCTACCTTGTCTTGTAGAATGAAGTGACCAGCTTGGTACAGTGGATGTTCATGCAGATCTGTCTGGGCAGGAAACACTAGCAGCTCTGGCAACAAGGGATCCAGAAGAAAATGCTTCCCTTTGAGGGCCCTTAAGTCATCAAGGCTGCCAGGGAATAAGAACCATTAATTCAACATTTCCTGAATTCCTCCATACCAGGCCCCATTTTAACTTTTTCATGCAACAAATATTTGAAATGGCTATGAAGAAATAAGACAGTGATAAGACAGAGACAGCAGAATCAGTAGTTAAGAGAATGAGTTCTCAGGCCAGACTGACTAGGTTCAGGACCCACCTCTGCCACCTACCAGCAGTGGGAGCATGGGCAAGTGATTTAATCTCCAGCCCTAATCTGCACGTCTGTAAAATGGTAGGTGTGAGGATTAAATGAGTTAATAAACTCCAAATACTTGGCACAAACTAAGCACTCAATAAATGTTAGCAATTACTGTTCAAGCACAGCTTTGGGGAAAGGTTACTTTACAGGGATGCAGGGGGAGGTAAGAGCTGAGCTGATTCCTGATGGTAATACAAGGAGCTTAGGTTAAAGTGACAGTCACTGTAACTCTGCAAAGGAGTACTGGCCATTCCACCTGACCAACATAGAAACAGGCTGAGAGTCACATGCCTCAGTTCAGAAAGCTATCAAGTGGCAGAGCTGGAATTCAAACCCAAACAAAGCCATTCTCTACTATTCCAGCCTGGTCTCCAGGTAACATGCTAGAGGTGGAAGGAGGAATATCTAAAATAGATTGGGGAAAAGGGAGAGCAGAGGCACCTTCTTAGGGCTGGCAAAGGACAAAACAGGAGGTAGGTGTGAGTCCAGTGGAAGTGGGGAAACGTCAGGGGAGGGACCAGCAACTGTGCCTGGAACACCCAGTGCACGGAGCACCATGCAGACAGGCCTGGAGAGGAGGCAGGAGATACAGCACAATGGAGAGCCAGGAAAGGGTTTCAGCAGGGGAGTAATGGTATGGGATCTGGTTTCAGATCTTTCTGCAGCCAAACACAAGGAGGAAAATGCAGCGAGATAGTCTGGAAGTAGGGAGGTCAGTCTAGGGGGTTCTTTTACCCACCCTGATGGAACTGATGAGTGCCTAAACCTAGGCAATGTCCAAGAGGATGAAAAGAAAGGACTGGATTTGAGAACAATGCTAAAGGTAGAGCAGTAAATGGAGGGAGAGAAGACAGGCATCTAGGATGATGCAGTTTTTGGCTTGACTAAATGGTTGGGTGAGGGTGATATTTGTTATGTTAAAATAGGGATGCATGAGTTGTAAAGTTTAAAATGGAAGGCCAGGCGCGGTGGCTCACGCCTGTAATCCTAGCACTCTGGGAGGCTGAGGCGGGAGGATTGCTTGAGCTCAGGAGTTCAAGACCAGCCTGAGCAAGAGGGAGACCCCGTCTCTTCTAAAAATAGAAAGAAATTAGCCGGACAACTAAAAATAGAAAAAATTAGCAGGGCTTGGTGGCGCGTGCCTGTAATCCCAGCTACCCGGAAGGCTGAGGCGGAAGGATCACTTGAGCCCAGGAGTTTGAGGTGGCTGTGAGCTAGGCTGATGCCACGGCACTCCAGCCCAGGCAACAGAGTGAGACTCTTGTCTCAAAAAACTAAAAAATAAAAAAAGGGAAGATGAAGAATTCAATTTGACATATGCAGCGATTGCGGTACCTGTGGGGCAGTTATACAAACTTGAGGAGGTAGGAGTACAAGAGAAGTGTATACTGGGAGACAGAATCATCAGCGGGGAGGTAGGGGTCAAAGCTAGAGACAGAAACTGAAGAATACATTAGAAGAATGTAGCATGGGACTCCCAGGAGTATCAATGTTTAAAGGGATGAGAGGAAGACAGGCCTCGGAAGGAGATGGGAGAAACTGCTGGAAAGGTAGGTAGGAAGAAAACCCACAGAGTATAGTCACAACCACCCAGCCTCTCTTCCCAGTGCCCCCAGACACCTCCCTAGATGAGAGCAGCCAGGCTGGGTTCTAAGCTCTCACCTGGAAGCCCGACCCTGGTAGGAGAAACCTTGTCTCTTGAAATAATCAACTACATCATCACAGCAGGTCTTGAGAGTGTTCACTCGCACAAATCGAGGCACCTGAGAGGCTAAGAAGCAATCAGTGGTGAGTGGGCAGGAGCATGGCCCTCTCCTCTGCCCTACCCCACAACTCCTTCCAGCTCACCTGAGCCAGGCCTGGATTCCACTTCCAGCAGGTCTTCATTCCGGCTCACACCCCGATGAACCTTGAGCCTGGCTAACTCCGCCTTGAGCCTTGCCTGGTGCCGGCCCAGCACAGGCTTCCATCGGCCTCCACCCCCTCGAAAGCCCTTTCCCAACAACAACTCATATACTAGCACCTGGGGATGGGGAAACAAAGAACAACAAAAATCCCAAGCATTAATGCCTTAGAACTCTACGGAGTGTTGGAGCTGGAAGAGCTAAACACACCACGTGGTCCAGACAGTTACAGGTAAAGGTGGGGTACCTTATTCAAGATCGCACAATTAAGGGCAGATAGAGGATTGGTACCTAGCATCTTCTCAGTCCTGGACCCTTTCCCCATGGATACTCACCAGCGCAGCTGTGGACCCCAACTCCGCCTCCTTGCCAACATTACCCTTCCGTTTTCTTAGTCTGTGCCAGTGCTACTTGTACTTCTGTTCCTACTTAATCCTTCACATAAACCTCGAAATTAAAGCATTTTCACCCCTTCTCAATTCGTAACCCAATGAGGGGCTGCTCAATTTCTGATGAGCGACTAGTTCCAATCACGCCGTGTGTGGCAGCAGAGCTGTGACCAGGTTACAGATCCCCTAACTCTCATGGCTCTCTCCCCGGCCCCACCCCACCATCCGCCTGTCACCTTAGCCAGGTGCGGCCGCAGCTTCTTTTCGGCGCGGAGGAGACCGGCGCTTGCGATCACGGCGTCCAGCACGGCGGAGTAGCGCTGCGTCTCGCACACCAGAGCGTACAGCTGCTTCACGTTCTGCGAGTGGCCCAGGGGAGACACTCTGTGTCGGGGTCAGCGCTGACCCCCGCGCCAAGCCCCGCCACCCGCTTCCCGCCCAGATCGGCCTTGCCCTTCTCTACCCACCATGGCCTGCGCCTGGCCCCACTACCTGGAAGCCGCTGGAGTACACCAGGCCCTTGATGGAGCCCTGGCGGCTCTCCACGCCCGCCAGCACAGCCGCCGCAGCCGCGTACACCGCCATATTCCCATGCACCTTTACGGCTCAGTAGCAAATCACGTCTGGCTCTGCGCTTGGCCGGACTTCCGGGGTCAAAGGTCACGGACCTTTCGGGACCGGAACTCCAGTTCCCATCTAAATCCTCCAGATGTGTGTATCAATTTATACAGCAGCCATGGTAAGGAGTGCGGCTTTAGGAACCCATTTCGCCACTTTTTCACTAGTTTTTCTGTTTCTATTTTCAATTTTGCGAATTTGATGGGCAAATAATGGGATATTACTGCCGTTTTCATTTAATTTCCGTTATTGAGGTTGAATACCCTCACAATTATTGGTCATATGCTATGTTATCACATATTAATGTCTTTTGCTCGGTTTTCTACCGTCTGTCCCCTAGTGCCCATTAGGTATTAACAACATATACTTCTTGTCTTAGGTATTGAGGTTTTTCCGGTTCATTGTTGTCTGTTCACGTGGTTTACGGTCGTTTTGGACATCTTTTATGGTGTGTGCCTTTGGTGTCGTGCTTGGAAGTCCTTTCACACCTCTGCAATATAGAAATCACTTATGGCTTTGTTTTTTCCTCCACAAACCTTTAATCCGTTTAGAATTCATTTTGGCATATGAGGTAAGGAAGTGCTCTAACTTTGTTTCCATATGGCTTGCCTTTGTCCATGGATTGCAGTGATTCATTTGTAGGATCCTTTTCCCCAGCCTGAGCTCTGGGAGGACAGAAATTGAGTGGTACTTGTCTCTGTGTCCTCAATACCTGTTGTGGTTACTGGTACATAATAGGTTGATTGAACAAAATGAATAAACCCGGTACACATGTATCTCGAGCATTTAGGTAAACAGGCCCCCATGAAATAGAATATTCCAGCCTGCCCTGCTGGGATTGCTAACAGCACATCAGCAAGCATTTTGCCAGAGGATTGACTCTAGTCTACATTAAAATTACTGAGTGGTTTAAAGCTTTAACCAACTCCTCTACCTCTAGGGGGAATTTTTTACTTTTTTTTTTTTTTTATTTGAGACAGAGTCTTACTCTGTTGCCTGGGCTAGAGTGCCATGGCATCAGCCTAGCTCACAGCAACCTCAAATTCCTGGGCTCAAACAATCCTCCTGTCTCAGCCTCCCAAGTAGCTGGGACTACAGGCAAGTGCCACCAAGCCCGGCTAATTTTTTCTATTTTTATTAGAGACGGGGTCTCACTTTTACTCAAGCTGATCTTGAACTCCTGAGCTCAAGTGATCCTTCTGTTCCGGCCTCCCAAAGTGCTAGGATTACAGGCATGAGCCACGGCACCCAGCCTAGGTTAATCAGTGATGTTTTAGTAGACCCTTTCCCATCAAATCCCATCACCTGTTTTATTTTCCTCATAGCATATTTTCCATACATGGTAATATTATTTATGGTTTGTCATCTGTCTTCCCAACTCACTCTATGCAGGCAAAGACCTTGTCTGTCTTGACACTAATCTATCCCTACCTTCTAGACCAGTGTCTTTCTTACAGTAAGGACCTAGTATATAATATACTCTAGTTTCTCTTCAGATCATATAAATCTTTTGCCTTTTACTAAATATTTCTTTGGAGAGGAATAATTCTGAGTCTTAACCCATTTTTTTGAGGCCCTGTGTCTGCAGGGCTAGTAAAAAAGAAAGAAGAAGAATAAAAGGACCTATTATAATTAATAACTGTTGAAGGAGTGAATGACTGAATGAGCACAAATTGATGTGATGTTGGATGACCAGCTGTGCTGGAGTTGACCCATCCTGAAAGAGTCATCCCTGCTGCAGGTGAATGGGTAACAGGTATGGGTAGAAGTGGACTGGGGCCAAAGCTTGTTAGCTTGTTTAAATATGATTGCATGTGAAAGAGAAAGGCTAACCAATCAGCTCTCTAGCAGGGTCTAGAAACTCTTGGCCACATATCCAGAGGTGACCTCCAAATTGGGTCAGGACCCCTTTGGTAGCAAGTGACAAAAACCCAGCTAATTAAAGCAAACAAAAGAGGAAGGAGGGTTATTTACTTACACAAGTAGGAAGTCCAAGAGGTTGGGGGATCAGGGTACTGATTTCAGGCATGGCTGGATCTAGGGGCTCAAATATTATCAGCAAGCTTACAAATTAGAACGTGAACTTGTTCAGTTTTGTGTGTCTATGTTTATTGTCTTACCTTCCTCTGCCATGTATCCTCTGAAGGCTCCATTCTTAGGTGCTTTCTGTGTAATGACATAGAAAGTCCCAGCAGCTCAAAGTAGATGTGGTCCACAATGTCTGCCCCTGTCTCTCCACCAGCATCCACATCAGTCTCAGAGCTAGGACTTGGACCATCCAGGCTGAGATCATGTGGCTCAGGAGGAACAGCATGTGTAAGGGCCCTAAAGCAAGAAAGCACCTGGGGTCTTTGGGTACCTGAAATGGACCCATATGACCAGATGCAGTAAGTGATGTAGGTATGGTCCAGGGCCTCAAAAGCCACAATAAGGATTTCAGTCTTGAGAGAAATGGGAGTCCATGAAAGGGTTTTAAGTAGAGGAATGATGTATTCAAATTTACTTCTTTAAAAGATCAGTCTGGCTACAGTGTGGACATATGACTGAGGGTACAGAGTCGAGGCAGGAAGACCAGTAGAGATCATGACAGTCACTTAGGCAAGAAGTGCTGGCCTGGACTGAGTTGGTGGCAGTGGAGTTGGGTTGACGTTGGCAGTGTGACTGCTGTCTAACAGATCCACAGAATTTGGTCAGGAGGAGGGACAGGTCAAGAATAACTTATAGGTTTCCCGTCTGGGCAATTGACACAGTGGTGGCATGCCCCTTGGGAGGATGGGGAAACCTGGTATGGTAAGCTGAGTCATGGCCACTGAGAGGTGGCAGGTCCTAATTCTTGGTGCCTGGAAACATTACTTTTTATGAAAAATATTTTTGTAGATGTGTTTAAGTGAAGGATTTTGAGATAAGGAGATTATCCTGGATTATCTGGATGGGCCCTAAATAGCAGTATAAGTGTCCTTATGAGAGAGAGGCAGAGGTAGAGTAGACCAACGCATACAAGAGAGGAGAAGGCCATGTGGAAATGGAGGCAGAGACTGGAATGATGTGGCCACAAGCCAAGGAACACTGAGGCGTGTCAGCATCCACCTGATTGTAGGAGAAAAGGAAAAGATTTTCCCCGATGGTCTCCAGGGGGATCGTGGCGCTACCGGCATCTTCATTTTGGACTTCTGGACTCCAGAACTGTGAGAGAATACGTTTCTGTTGTTTTAAGCCACAGAGTTTGTGGTAATTTGTTATGGTAGCCACAGGAAACCTCAGCCACATGTTAAGTTTGGGGGAGGGGCAGTAAGAAGATCACGACAGGCCTTTGACATCCAAGCGGAGCTGCCAAGTGGCTGGAGGGGTCTGCAGCATAAGGGACAGGTCTACTGGAGAGTAAACTGCCCAGTCATCCCTGTAAAAGTGACAACTGACGCCGTGGGTGTGGGTGTGTGGACAACGGGAAGAGGAGCCATGGGGCCCTCATTCTTCCGAGCAGCCAGGAGGGAGGATGAATCCTTGAAGGAGACCCAGAAGAGGCAGCAAGAGGGCCATGTGGAAGCCAAGGGCTGCTGTTGCCGCCTGCCCAGGTGCCCTCAGACCCTCTTACCTGGTGATGCACACCTGTAATCCCAGCCCAGCGCCTCAGTCAGAGGGATTCCCCCCTGCTGCTTCCAGAACCCACTCTGCCTGTGGGCACAGAGTCAGAAGGGCACAGGAATTACTGTCCCCTGATGGGCATTCGTTAAGCAGTGACTGACGGGTGCGGAGGTAGAGGTATTCGGCTCACTGCTGAAGATGATCCCCAGTTCCCGTGGGATTAAGCTCCAGCGCCTGCCACGGGGGGCTGGTTCCATAATGCTCCTCTCTGGGCTGCCTCTCTTTCCCAGCATCACCCACCCACTTAACTCCCAAACAAACTTCATGGGCTGGAACGTTCCTCCCAGTCTGTTTGTCAGGGAACACAAGTGAGGCAGAAATGTTTCAGGAAGCAGGAAGGAAGCAAAAGCGGCAGGTGCTGGAGGGTTGAGGGAGATGAGATGCAGAACTGTCTATTGGATTTAGTGACTTGGGTATCTGCCAGGCCTCTTCTGTCCTGCAGACATCAGCCATCCCACAGGGGAGGGCGGAGTGCCCATTTTAAGGTGTCACTACCACCAGCAGGAAGAAGCAGTTGGGAGAACAGGGATGAGATTGGAGTATTTATGTCCTTGGGCAGGACGCTCAATTATGACCATTTCAGGCGTCACCCAGGAAGAAGTCATGATTCCATTGTGATGATCTGAGAGGTTACCAAGTTGATGATTAAAAAAGCATTATGGATGAAGGGGCCAACAGCAGAAACAAAGCAGAATACATTCAAAATTGTTATTGTCGGGCTCACACCTATGATCTCAGCACTTCGGGAGGCTGAGGCAGGAAGACCGCTCGAGACCAGCCATGGCAACATAGTGAGACCTCATTTCCACAAAAAATAAAAACCCCCACCAACAAATTGTTACCACATGATGCTTCTAAGCCTAAAGTGGCAGCCTCGTTATGTCTGCACTTGTTAGTAACTACAACTCATGGCTGCGACCAGAGAGGGTGGCGGTGCTGAGCCTGTTTGAGATGTTTGCCCCTCAGAGAGGCGTGTGGCCCTCCGTACCCAGTGTCCGTGGCTCAGCTCAGGCAGCATTTCAAAGGTTTCTCCTTTGCGTGGCAATGGCCTTTCTGCAGGACCTTGCCCATCCGTGACCCCTCTGCTGCATAGCGACTCTTCAGTCACTGGCTTTTTATTATCTCTCATCTTCTAAAGTGGTGCATTATGGTCCCTACTCACCCAGTGTGACTGAAATGTGGCCATTCCAAATTGAATGTGCCATGCATGTAAAACATACCCTGAATTTTGAAGACTGGGCATGAAAAAAGTTATAAAATGTAAAATATCACATTAATAATTGGATCGATTATATGTTGAAATGTATATTATTGATATATTGAGTTAAATGAGATATATTAAAATACTTATTGTTCAGCGCATTGTAGGATGTTTAGTAGCAAAAAATATATATGTTTATTGTTCAAATTATTTTCACCTTTTTTTCTAATTAAACTTTTTATTTTAGAACAGTTTTAGATTGACAGAAAAATTGCCAAGATAGTACAGAGAGTCCCCATGAACCCTGCACCCAGGTTCTCCTATTTTTAACATCTTACATTAGTATGGTACAATTAATACACAAGCGGTGACACATCATTATGAACTAAAGTCCATACTTTATTCATATTTCCTTAGTTTTTACCCACTGTCATTTTTCTGTTTCAGAATGCCATCCAGGACACCATGTTACATTTACTCATTGTGTCTCCTTAGGCTCCTCTGTGACAGTTTCTCAGATGTTCCTCGTTTTTTGTGACCTCGACAGTTTTGAGGATTATGAGTCAAGAATTTTGTGGAAAGTCTCCCAATTGGGATTTTTCTGATGTTTTTCTCCTGACGAGCCTGGGCTTATGGGTTTGAGGGAGAAAGACCCCAGAGGTGAAGTGCCTTTCTCACCGTGTCATGTCAAGGGTACGTACTGTCAGCACGACTCATCACTGTCGATGCTGGCCTTGGGTACCTGGCTGAGGTCGTGTTTGTCAGATTACTATAAAGTTACTCCTTCCCTCTGTCCATACTGTACTCTTTAGGAGGAAGTTACTTTGTGCAGCCCACATTGATGCAGTGGGCAGTTGTGTTCCCTTCCTTGAGAGCAGAGTATTTACATAAATTGTTTGGAATTCTGCACAGATTTGTCTCTTCTCCCCTATTACCTACTTATTTACTCAATCATTTACATTGATGTGGACTTATGGATAGTTATTTTGTACTTCGGGCTATCATCCAACACTACTTTAGTATGTTGTGCAAACTGATCCAGTCTTGGCCACTGGAGTGTTTTCAGTTGCCCTTTGACAGGCCCTTATTATTGGAGGTCTTGCACATGTTTCTGTTGCTTGGTTTTGAATATTTCCTTACTTCCAGGTACCACAAGATATTCAAGCCTGATTTCGAATGTTTCCTGCTCTAGTGCAAGCATCAGCCATTTCTCCAAGCAGCCCTGGGTCCCTCTATTGGTAAGTGGTGATAGATGCAAGATCTGGAAGCTAGGTTACCTGTTCTTTTTTATCTCCTTTTAGTGTGGCCATTAGAACACTTAAAGTTGCGTGTATGGCTCATGTGTTTCTTTTCGACAGTGCTGGTTTAGGGTCTCCTCTATCCTAAGAATACCCTCCTTTAATCTCATGACCCCCTCCTCTTCCTTTCTCCATCAAACTTTTAAAAAAGAGAATCAGCAATCATTGCCTTTACTTCTTCATCATATGCTGTTATTTAACTCCCAGCACTCCGCCTTCCGCCGGACCCCGCTAAGATAGCACCTGCGAGCCACTAGCATCTCCCAGTATCCTCTCGGGCCTTTCTTGCTGAGTCTGGGACTTCATACACCCTCTTTGCCGCAAAGCTCTCCCCCTTGGCTTCCATGGCTTCTCCTCCTGGCCATGCCCTCCCATCTCTCTGACCATTTCTAAGTCTCCTTGGCAACCTCTTCTGAGCTGCTCCTTTGGCTGTGGTGTCCCATCCCCTGACCTCCTTCACATCTGCCTGATGTTTTCTCCCTGGGCAGACTCATGCAGTCCCACACTGTCATTACTGTAATGTTCATACACTTGAAAGTAGCATCGATGGCCCTCCCTGTCCAGCCCCCAGTCCCCCTCTCCAGGTCCAGTTGCAGCATCCCATACCTAGACCCCAGAAGGCCCTGCTCTGCCTGTATCCTGCTTCTTTCTGCTTAAAGGCTACCTCCATATGAAGAATTAACTGCTCTTACCTCTGCTTTTTCCACATTGGATGTGTATCAGTTAAGATATTTTGGTTGCAAGCCACAGACACTAACTGTGGCTAGCCAAACAAAAGTGGGGATTTATCAGATGGGTGCAGAAGTATGCCATTGTGTCTTCAGGATCTGCTAGAGGCAGAAAGGTGCACTCTAGGTGAGAATTTAAAGAAGGGACTATTTATTTAAAAAATAGGCCAGGCATGGTGGCTCCTGCCTGTAATCCTAGCCTTTTGGGAGGCCAAGGCAAGAGGATCACTTGAGGCCAGGAGTTCAAGACCAGCCTGACAAACCCTGTCTCTACAAAAAATAGAAAAATTAGCTGAACAGAGTGGCATGTGCCTGTAGTCCCAACTGCTCAGGAGGCTGAGGCAAGAGGATTGCTTGAGGCTAGCAATTCGAGGCTACAGTGAGCTATGATGATACCACTGCACTGCAGCCTGGGTGACAGAGTAAAACCCTGTCTCAAAAAAAAAAAAGGTCAGAGTTAAGGGGACCTACTGGAGAGGGTGCAGTACTCAGGGCTAGCAAGGGCACAGGCGGTACCACCACCAGGCCTGAAGGAACACAGGATAAGTAACAGAAGGGGAGGGCTGCCTGGCAGGAGCCTTTGGTAGAGGGAAGCTGCCAACCCATAGCCCAGCAGGCAGGAAACAAGAAAATAAGCACCTCTAACTCCCTCTCCTGCCCTGGATCTCCTGCCAGTGCCTCCTCCAGCTGAACCCAGCAAGCAGGAAGCCCAAAGGTTTTGCAATCCATGGGAGACAGTGCAGACACCCTCCCAGGACACAGCAGGTGCAGAAGGGTGGAGAATGGATATAGAAGGACAACACTCAGCTCAGTCATGGAATTGAGGGAAGAGCCGAATTACCACAAACCAGGTCTGCGAGGTCAAGCACAAGGCCAAGGCTAAGGCCTGACAGCCTCAGCTGGTAAAGATAAAATGAGCCACTTTGAACCAGACAGCTTATTACTTGCATAGCAAAAGGAAGAGTGACCAAGGTGCTGGCTCCACATGGTCCCTGTTGCACACACCAAAAAGGATGCCACAGAAGCAAAAGGGCCGTGACTACAATATGAGTTATGAGTCGTGGGGTAGCCCATTGTGAGGGATAGCCCTGGACTGCGGTGAGCTGTGGGTCATCTGCAGCTCTGTTCTGAGGAAGGCACCTTACCACAACCCAGGGGGCTGTGTCTCCTGGTGGCTTCCTGCTGGACAGAAGAAGGTGGGTAGAGATGGCCTTTTTTTTTTTTCTTTTTGAGACAGAGTCTCATTCTATTGCCTAGGCTAGAGTGCAGTGGCATCATCATAGCTCACAGCAACCTCAAATTCCTGGGCTCAAGTGATTCTCCTGCCTCAGCCTCCTGAGTAGCTGGGACTACAGCCATGCGCCACCATGCCCAGCTAATTTTTCTATTTTTCATAGAGACGGGGTCTCGTATTTGTTCAGGCTGGTCTCAGACTCTTGACCTCAAGTGATCCTCCTGCCTCGGCCTCCCAGAGTGCTAGGATTATGAGATGGCCTTAAGGTAGCGCCTCACCAGCCTCCCATCCCTCGGATCACTCAACGGGTGATCAATCTGCGGCCTGTGTGAATTCGTGCCTGGGTGCCAGGGTGGAGCTGTCCCCCATGGAGGCTCTCAGCCCCACAGACCTCAGCAGCACAGGGCTGTGGATCTCTCTGAAGCACCATGTCTCAGGTGATTCAGTCCCAGCCATTCTTCCTCTTCAATTTCAGATTCTTGGACAAGAATTCACTTGTCCCAGCCTTGGTCTGGGGTGGACACCTGCCCTGTCAGCTGTAGCAGGGCAGGTTCACCATGGCCAGACAAAGCCTTCAGGCTCACTCCCTGTGCCAGGCTGTTTTCAGGGATGAGCTGCACCCCATGTCTGTCTCCTTGCTTCTGCTTTGAATAGTGTCATTTCCATCTCATCTACCTGAGAGGGAAATCAGAGAGGTCTTCGAAGACAGAGCAGTGATGGACTGGTGATGTGACTCTAACTATAGACCAAGTGTACAGGAAGTGGAAGCAAGATCTGGCCCCACTAGAGTTTAGAGATGTATGTATGTGTGTGTGTGTGAGTGAGAGAGACAGGGTCTCACTCTGTCGCCCAGGCTGGAGGGTAGGGGCACCATCATAGCTCACTGTAACCTCAAACTTCTGGGCTCAAGTGATCCTCCCACCTCCGCCTCCCAAGTAGCTGGGACTACAGGCACATGCCACCATGCCCAGCTGATTTTTCTCATTTTTAGTAGAGACAGGGTCTTGCAATGTTGCCCAGACTGGTCTTGAACTCCTGACCTCAAGCAATCCTCCCGCCTCAGCCTCCCAAAGTGCTGGGATTACAGGTGTGAGCCACTGCGCCTGGCTAGAGCTGCTTCTAAAGACTCCCACATAGTGGGACCCACCGTCTCATCTCACCACTGCCTGAGATGCGGCTTCTGTTCGATTGACTCTGGAACCACGAGGAGCAGCTGGATTCTTCAGTGCCTGGTAAACAGCTTGCACCTGCCTGACAGAGCTGCTTGGCTTGTGGATGGCAGTTCCCAGGTGAACAGAAGGCTGCTGCTCTGTTTAAAGAAGAGTCAGGAAAAGCTTTTTCCTTTTGAGCTACTTATAGCTTAGAGAATTTGGTATTCCGAAGACTAGAGGTGATTCACCAAAGCCTGCAAATCCCCCTCATTTGGAATCCCATGGGCCCGATCTGTCTTCCGTGGCCAACGCACTGCTGCTAAAGTTATACAGTATCAAGCACCCGCCCCCAAAGGCTCAGAGACCATTGCAGAGGAGGGTGTATGAGATATAAGAGCTGGATGGGGGCGTGAAGAGTGGAGGCTAAAGTAACTCTGTCTTAGATGCTGACCCGCCATGTTGACATTGACCCCTGTTCTAGGAATGGAGAATGCCGCTAACATTTCCACTTTATCTCCTGTTACTGTAAGTCCTTCCCCAAGGCAGGTGCACTTAGTGTTCCTGCCTCTCCAGGAGGGGGTCCGCTTCACTTGTCCTCCCCGTTCCTGCCCTGTGGTCTGTGGGCCCTGGGTCTGGGGATAATGGCGGCATCCCCCTTCTGGCCTCACTGCCTCTCAAGACACGGCCTCTGTTCGTAAGACCCTATTAAATGTTTCTTCCTGAGGAAGAAAAAAAAAGACTCGTGCATAATACCGTATGTATGTACGGCAACTAATACTTGCAGGACATTTAATGAGAAAGAAATAATGTCAAATTTATTATCCTTAATAGCTGTAGAAAGTTGACAATGATAAAAGGTGTATTGGGATGTTTGATCCTCAGCTGGAAGCGTCGGCACGGAGAGCATGTTTGGAGGGACGGGGGAGCTCAGCGTGTCCTGTGGGTGCCAAGGCCTGGCTCTGCTCACTCAGGCAGAAGTTAACAAATGCACCCCTGGCTGACTGGAAAGGACTTGTGGTCCTTCTGCCTACCATTAAATGTTCTAGAACACACAGGCATGAAGACCTTCCCAAACAGTGAAAGACATCACCTCGGGACCTAGGGGTACCCTGGGGTACCCAGTGCTCCACTGGGACGGGCCTGTGTGCAGGCGGGACCACGGCAGCCCTACAGCTTGGTGGGCTGTGGGGAGCTGAGGGGGTCAGGCCCGCCAGGCGGGGGCAACACCATGGGCAGGGAGTTGCTGCCCCTCTCGTGCCAGCACACGTCCAGGATGGGGTAGAGCTTGCCCTGGAAGTCAGCCTGGAATGTGTAGAGCGGTCGCAGGTCGTCAGGACGGTCAGCGTCGAAGAAGGTGAGCTCTCCCTGCTCGTAGTGCAAGTAGAGCCCAATGCGGTGGGGGTGGCCGGTCACTGGCAGGGGCACCCTCTGGCAGGCAAAGGCCTCGTACACCCGGCCCTCCTTCAGGCCGATCAGCCACATGCCATGCTCTGGGGACTTGCTCAGCTTGCCCTTGCGGCTGGCCGTGCCTTTGATGACCCCCAGGCGCCAGTCGCTCTTGTTGCCCACCACCACCTCCCAGTAGTGGCGGCCGCAGGAGAAGCCCTGTCTGGCCAGGACGCAAGTACTGTAGTCGAAGCGCTCGGGCTGGCTGGCGCGCCGCTGGGCCAGGAGCCCACACTGCACCACCGTGTTGCCTTTGGAAAGCTCCAGGAGTGGGTGGGCGGTGGCAGGGTCCAGCTTGAGAGACTCCGGGGCTGGGAAAGAGGACAGGGAAGGCCTGTTGTTCAGCAGGGAGGCAGCAGACCCTGGGGAGGCTGGTCGCAGACCCTGGGCTTCTGATGGAGAGGAACCAAGTCCACCCCAACTTTATATCCCCAGGGCTGAGAAGGGGCCAGGCACAGGGCCGCTCACTGAATGAATGAATGAATGAATGATACCTAAAGGGTAGAAAAAATGGACACTGAGCTGAGGAGTTCTAGTAAGGGAAAGGTGCAGGTGCTGATGGAAGGATCCAGAAGATACCTGTCCTGTATCCTCATAGCTCAGCCCTGAGGTTTTCTGGAGAATCTGTAACTGCAACTCTTATTTGCTGGCCTAGTCAGCCCATTCGAGGACAGACTATCCCAACTGACCTTTTTGCTGGCTACCAGCTAGTCTGTTTACCCCAGAAATGTGCAAACAAAATTCACTGTTCACAGACTACAATTTTTTTCCTCCCTCTCCACTTTTTTCTTTCATATAAACGCTGTTTTTGCCTTTGGTGAATGAAATCAGTTTGTTATCCATCTTCCTTATGCTCAAAACAGTAAGCCAGTAATAAAGGAATAAATTAAATGTCTTCGTGTTATTTTTTGGTAGAGAGCGCTAGATACACAAACACACACACACACACACACACACACACACACACGTGTATATATATAAACTATGCAGCCCAGCCAGGTGCGTGTTAATAGTCCCTCTTTACAGATGAGGAACCTGAGACTCAAATTGCACAACTTGCCCAGGCCCTGGGCTAGTAAGGGATGGAGCTGACCTTGAACCCAAGCTGTTTGAACCCCAGCCCCATGCTCTCACCATGACCTTACACAAACCTCCCTCTGAGCTCTGTGTGGCTTAAACTCCCTCCTCTGATGCAGTTGATGAACTGCTGTCCACCCTGGGTGGCAGCCCTCAGGAAGAAGGACTGGTTGGGGCCTCACCTGGCAGAACTTTCCGGAAGAGCCTCTTCCACACAGTCAGCTTGATGTCAGCCTGGTGAAGGCCCGGCTTGAAGGAGATGGGACTGAATGCACCTTCCAAGGGCCGGGCCTGCTGCAGCTCTGCTCTGCAGGTGACAGTTCACAGTATGGGGGAGCTATGCACCTGAGGCCAGGTGGGGCCCTCATACCCTGTGGGAATCCACCCAGCCAAATCCACAGCTCGGGGCTGTGCCCTCACGATGCCCATCACTCCCTCCCCTCCGCACCCCTCCAGAGAGGACCTGCATGCTTCCTAGAAGGGGAAACACTATAGCAGTGGTTCTCAAAGTGCAGGTCCAGGGACCAGCAACATCAGCATCACCTGGGAACTGGTTAGAAATGCAGGTCCTTAGGTCCCACCCCTGACCTGCTGATCAGAAACTGATTACTGAGGCCATGTGGTCTGTTTAAGTCAGCCCTCCAGGTGGTTCCAGTGCTGAAGTTTAGGACCAACTTCTCTATCTGAACCTGACCACAGCCACAGCTGGAGCAGATGCCTGCTCCAAACCGAGCCAGTCAGATTCTCTGTCCATACATGTAAACCCATGTCTCCTAACCACACTGTCCCCAAGACTAAAAGATACTTGAAGCCGGGTAAAATGATTCACACCTGTAATCCTAGCACTCTGGGAGCCTGAGGTGGGAGGAGCTTGAGCTCAGCAGTTTGAGACCAGATTGAGCAAGAGCAAAACCCCATCTCTACTAAAAATAGAAAAACAGCCAGGTGTTGAGGCGCATGCCTGTAGTCCCAGCTACTTGGGAGGCTGACGCAGGAGGATCGCTGGAGCCCAGGAGTTGGAGGTAGCAGTGAGCTATGATGACGCCACTGCACTCTACCCAGGGAGACAGAGCGAGACTCTGTCTCAAAAAAAAAAAAATTTTTTTTTAATTAAAAAAATAAATAAATTTGAGGAAACAGGGAGACTTCCAAGAACAGGACCTGAGAAGGCTCAGGAGCTGCAGAACTATTCATTTGTCGGGACATGGATCTGCTCTTATCCCACGATCTGCAGAACGTGTCTCAAGGCCCCTCATTCGGCCACTTCCTACCTTATCCCCCATTCCTCCCAGCATCCTGCTTCACATCCAGTGCCACTGAGCTTCTCATGGTAGCCCAAAGTCCACACACACCTCACCCTTTATGTGACTGTTCCCCTCTCTGCTTGCCTGGCAAACCCGGGTCCCTCCCTGCTCAGCTAGCACAGCTGTGCACCTTTGCCAGTCTACCCGGTGTCACCTTCTCTGGTATTTCTGTAGTCTGAAGGAACATCTGTTATTCTAGGTACCAACAGTGTGGTAACCACCTGCCTCCCCACCAGTCTGTGAGACCCCTGAAGGCAGGGATGTGCCTTTCCTCTGTTTTCCCTGGACTCAGTTACAGCCAGATGTGGGCAGCTGCTCCAGAGGCACTGGTTAAACTGAATGGAGGGACCAGTGGGGTCGATCTCCCTGTGCCCGAAGCCCTGCCCCTGCAGCTCCCTCCGAGGTTATTACCTGGAAGTCATGGAGTGGAACTTCTGGAAGACAAGAGAGAGGCAAGTTAAGGCTAGAGGACAGCTCTGCGGAAGCTGAGGGCTATTAGGAAGGGGAAGGCTCTGGGGGCCTTGGGGGCCTCACATGGGGACACACCCTTGTCCGCTCACCTGGATGAACTCGTGGTGACTCTCATTACTGAACTGCTCCAGCACACGCTCCGCCTGGGCCAGCCGCTCCCGAGTGCCCTGGGCCTGCTCCAGCTGCATGTCCAGGGAGGCCACCAGGCCATGGGTGTGACCCTCTATCCTCTCCAGGCAGCGGGCCTTCTCCTTGTCTACCAGGTGGTGCAACTCCTGAAACTCGCGGCGGATCACCCAGCTGAAGACATCGGACTCATTCTGGGACAGGGAAGGCTGGTCACAGCAGAGTCACAGCCGAGCTGCCTGGCTCTGGCTGGCCTCGGTGTCACCAGGGCCTCCCTTACTGGGCTGGCCCTGGCACCTGAGTCCCTGGGGAGGCCACATGAGCCGACACTTGCTAGGGAGTTTACACTGTGCTTGGGGAGCCCCTGAGGTGGCCGTGGGAGAGAGTGACCAGTGGCAGGGGAGAGGCTGGACCCCCAGCTTCCATTTCCAACTGGGTGGCTCTGCTTTTGCCTGTTTTAACTATTAAATGTGCACATAAGATTTCATTTTATCACAGGGTTCCGCAACTGAAAGGAACCTGACAGGCCCTAGGAGAGCAGGCTTTGGAGTGAGACAGCCCGGAATTTCCTGTGGGACCCTGAGTTCTGCCTCCATCAGACAGGGGTAAGACCCCCTCCCTCTCTGGGCTCGGGTGCCACTCGTTTAGGGAGATCAGACAGTGCCGGGGCTTTGGCCTTTCCACACCTACGCTCCCAGGTACTTGACCAAGGCAGGCTGTCAAGGTCAGGCAGACCCAGCGGGCACAGGGGGAGTTGTGCCCATGCTTTGGGCTGTTTACCTCTGGGTCTCAGGTCCTGGGTTATCTCAGTCCCAAGGACACAGAGGACAAAAGCCAACTTGGAGCCAGTGTTGACAACTGGATTGAATTCCACTAAGAGGCTTTGCACTTGCCCCACCCCACCCTGGAATGCTTTGAATTCTGGCTTTATATGGGACATGTGGTTTTCGGTGGACCAATTAGAACCGGGCTCTGCTGGAACGTGAAGGTGGCTGGCCCAGGGCAGGGGGCAGAGGGAAAGGGCACTCACAACAATCCGGGTCCTGTTGTTCACCAGTTTGGCGATAAGTTCATCCACCTTCTTCTGCTCCTGCTTGAGGTCAGAGATGAGGGCTGCGAGCTCCTCCTGGAGGCGACAGACCATGGTCCATGAGCACCTGGCCCCTTCACCCTCTCAGCTCTTTGGGGCCACTTTCTTGGGAGTATCCTAATGGCCACAAGCACTCCCAGGGAACCAGGGTGGGGATGTGAGCTACCCAGGTGCCTTTGACTCCCAGGTAGGTAAGATTATCCAAGAATATTCCACATTGACAGCAGGAATTGACCAGGCAGGAGAAGATCTCCATGACCTGGGGAGAGATGTGAAATGTTACAGCCACCCAGAAGTCACCACAGCACACCTGAGAGTGACAGTTACCAATCTGAAGCCAACACTCCCTGCATTGAATGCTGCCTGTAGGGGACCCATCGGGTAAACTCTCTGGTCACCAGCAGATCCAGAGTTAGTGGGCAACTCTGACCAAGAGTCATTACAAAAAGCCTGGCCCCAAGTGAGGCTAATTCTGGGGTCAGCAGGGTCTGTGGTCCTCAGAGTGGCCCAGGTTAAACCTGGTGATTCCCCACTCCCTATAAATACCTGGATCCATCCCAGGCCCCAAATCTGACTTCACTTTGGGGGTGCCAACCAGGGTCGCCTGGATTACCATCTAGCTCCTCTGCTTGACCAGAGCTCCACCAGTTTATGCCCGGGGAGCCCATGAAATCTTTGGCTTAGATCGTTCCCAAGTACAAGAGCTGCAAGAGCCTTTCAGGAAGGGAGCTGAGTAAAGAATAAAGCAAGTGCACAGACAGGCCTTGCTCTGGGTAACGAGGTATCAGAACATCTCATAGCGGCCTGAGAAGGACGTAGCAATGGTCACCATCTGGAGGCAGAGAGATGGGACTAGTTCTTTCCCATCAACTGGGCCATAGTGGCTGGGCACAGTGGCTCATGGTCGTGATCCCAGCACTCTGGGAGGCTGAGGCAGAAAGATTGCTTGAGGCCATGAGTTTGAGACCAGCGTGGGTAATATAGCAAGATCCCATCTCTACAACAACAACAAAAAAACTGGGCCACAGTGAGAGGAAGTAAATTATGCAATGATCCATCCATCAATCAAGTATCTCAAGATCTCAATAACAGGAGGAAGCAGGAATGCCCGGAAGGGAATAGATGATGGAATTGCACTCTGTGTTGCAGCACAGAGAAGAATCTTGGAATCATATAATAAAAACTCAAATCCAAAATGAGGATGCAAGCTGGGCCCCAGCTCCCGGCCAGTTCCCTCCTGGGCAGCACTTCTGCCAATAAAACGCAGTCTCATCTTCCTCACCCTGCACTTGGCTTCCTCCTTCCACACACCCCTCACCTGCTCTTGCCGCTACACCTAACAGACTGTCTCCAATCCTCAGACGTTTCACACACGTGATCTCATTCTTAAGTGCTCTGTCCCTCTCACTGCGGGAGGCCCCACAGCCAGTGTTCCTGCTCCCTCTGTCCATTCGTTCTGTCCCCTGTTGGGCTCTCTCTCGCTCTATCCAAATCTTAAATCCTGGTGCTCCTTGAGGTCATCAGTGTCTTCCCTTGTCACTCTGCAGCCTCTCCTGGGTTGGTCTTCTCCACTGTGGTGGCTTCTGTAAGTCACTCCCCATCTCTTGTCCTGAGCCCCAGTGCTCTCCTGGTTTCCAGATCCCTTAGACCCAACTGCAGGCCCCAGCCCATGCCCAATCCTCCCCATGCAAGGGGAACTTGCAGGCCTGGGCGTCGAGCTTGCTGCCTCCCTCCCCGTCCTTCCCACACGCAGCTGTCAGGGTTTTCTCTTCTCCACCTTCTAAATATCTTTCGACTCTCAACCAGGTTCCTTCCCAGTTCCCACCTGCATAGTGCCTGGCACCCTCATCTCCTGCTCTGTCCTTCAGCTGCAAGCTACCCTCCACCAGAGGGACCTCACCCCATCACCACCCTGCTTAGCCCGCCCCCACCTCGCTCTCCCGCCAACTCTCTGGGATGACTTCTGTGTCCTCCAGCAGGCCATGCTGTCTTCAGGCCTGCCTGCTCTTCCTGCTCTGCTTCCCTGTCAAGTCCCCCTTGTTGTGCAGGTCGCAGCTTAGCAGTCCACTTCCTCCAGGAAGCCATCCCTGGCCACCTGCGGCCATGCGGGCCCCACGCTCTAGGTGATCTTGCCTGTGTTTAACCTTGACAGCAGCCGTGACACACAGACTGCTCTGTCACACCCCCCAGACTGTGAGCTCCCCTGGCGGGGCAGACCCCTTCCCCACTGCTGTCCCACAGGGACTAGCGCAGCACCTGGCACATACTAGACGCCCAGGAAACGCGTGAGGTAGGAGGGGCTCCTGACAACCTGGCCAGCCCTGCGTGCCTTTTCTACTTGTCTCCCAGGGCTCAGGAGCAAAGAAATACTGCCCGCAGCAGTCCAGCCGGCCAGGAGACAGCTCGAAACAGCCTCTGCTGGGCCCCTCTGCTTCTCCTTTCCCTGCCCCCTTAGTCCTCACGTTCACTTCCCATCCCCCCATCGTCACCAGGTCAAGGACCCTCCTTCCCATCACAAGAGCCTTCCTGCCCTTTCTTGACCTATTGCAGTGGAAAGAAAACTGGCCTCGGCTTGAGTCCTAGTTCTGCCACTGACAGGCTGTGTGACCTTGGAAGAGACTCTTGCCTTCTCTGAGCCTCAGGTCCCTCATTTGAAAAATACAATAACAGGCCGGGTGCGGTGGCTCACGCCTGTAATCCTAGCACTCTGGGAGGCCGAGGCGGGCGGATCGTTCTGAGCTCAGGAGTTCGAGACCAGCCTGAGCAAGAGTGAGACCCCATCTCTACTAAAATTAGAAAGAAATTGGCCAAACAACTAAAAATAGAAAAAAAAAAATTAGCCGGGCATGGTGGCGCATGCCTGTAGTCCCAGCTACGTGGGAGGCTGAGGCAAGAGGATCGCTTGAGCCCAGGAGTTTGAGGTTGCTGTGAGCTAGGCTGACACCACAGCACTCGCCCCAAGCAAGAGAGTGAGACTCTGTCTCAAAAAAAAAAAAAAAACAATACAATAACAACCCTACCCTGCCTGCCTCACAGAATTGTTCTAAGGAATAAATGAAGTTGTGTAGATGAAACAGCTTCATAAACCTCAGATCCACAAAGTAGCCTAAAATGGTGGTATTAATATTACTATCAGTCATCTTGGGTATTGATTCAACAAAGTCACTTTGGACATTTACTATGTGCCAGGCACGGTTCCAGGCTCTGAAAGACACCAGGGAACAAGACCAAGTCCCCACCCTAATAATAAGCCAGAGAGGGCGGGCAGGGGAGCCCTCAAGGAACAAACCAGGACTGCAAAGAAAAGGCAGGCGGAGGGCCTGGCAAGTGACATGGGGGCTCTCTATCATGTGCAGTCCCCGCACCTGGTTTGAGCAGTTGCTCCAGATGCAGAATGAATGAACGCGCCAGGACAGGGCTTGAGAGAAACTGAGTACGAGCCCCGGTTTCCTGCTTTGTGCCAGGTGATGGCGCCAGAGAGCGCGGGGACCCGCCTCCGCGGTTCACCAACGCGCGCTGCCCCCGCTCCCGGCCCGCCCCTGCGTCCCACCTTCATGCGGCTGTAGACGGTGGAGACCGGCGTGACCTGGTGGTGCTGGTGGGAGCCTAGCAGGCCGCAGAGCCCGCAGATGAGCTGCTGGTCCTTCTCGCAGAAGAGGCTGAGCGGGTTGCGGTGGTGCGCACAGACCTTGGGCTCTGGGTCCCCGGGGACCCGCAGGGCTTCAATCACCCGGGCCAGGGAGACGTTGGGTGGGGAGCTGCTGCCATCCACCGCCTGCCGGCACACGGGGCAGCGCAGCTCGGCGTCGCGGTGGCAGGACAGGGAGATGAGGCAGCCCTTGCAGTAGGAGTGGCCGCACTGTAGCATCAGGGGCTCCTTGAAGACCTCCAGGCAGATGGGACACAGAAGCTGGTCCTCCAACTCGGGCACACTCACCTGCCAAGCCATCCGCGCTGCCGGGGCTGAAACACAGGAAGCCACCCTCAGTCCTCGCCCGTCCCCTGCCCACCACTTGCCAGCCAGCCCCATCCCCAAGGGCTGCCAGAATTTCAGAGGGAAGGATGCCAGTCCCAGATTCCAGTCCTAACCCTCTATGACCTTGGGTCTCAGTTTCCCCATCTGTAAAAGCAAAGGCTTAAATGAAAAATAGTCCTTTGGAGATACCTGATTCTAAATTTTTTACTCAGATGTGGGGGCAAACATGACTCCATCTGTGGGTCATTTGGAGTGATACTAATGATGCAAGCTCCAGCCCCAGCAGGTGTCCACACCTAGAACTGGATAGCAAACACATGCAAAGCTTCCCACCTTCTGGAGCAGTTCTCAAACTTCCCAGCAACTGTTGAAAGTATAGCTGTAATAGAGATCCCCGAGCCCCAGCTTCAAGGATTCTGCTTCAGGGGGTTCTCCAGGGAAACCCCCAGGAAATTCTGCAGTGTCTGGGACCTATAAGGCCTCTCTTCTAATCTCCCACCCACTCCCCTGTGAAAACCATCA
Organism: Avahi laniger; assembly: GCA_963575035.1. Taxonomy (NCBI): domain Eukaryota; kingdom Metazoa; phylum Chordata; class Mammalia; order Primates; family Indriidae; genus Avahi; species Avahi laniger. The sequence goes on from CAUYSK010020710.1 coordinate 50,326, forward strand.
GAGAGAGAGAGAAGCACCATGGCTAAAGTCAGCAGCGGCCCCAGGGTGAGCCCTGACATTGAACTACCTGATTTCTCACGATCCACCCAGCCTCCCACTGGGGTCTCAAGCCAGCACCGCTGACTGGATCACACGGCCTTTTCTTCTGCCCAGGAGGGGACAGCAGGCACGGAGACCTGAGAAGTGCAGCTGGACATCTGCTCCACTGCCCAGTCTCTGCCCCTTCTCTCCTCCCCTTTCCCAGCAACACCCTGGTGTCCCCAAGGTCACTAAGAATCAGGTGGAAACTGGGTCACATCACGGGACTGGGAGGCAGCCTTTGCTGGGCCCGCTCTGATAACTGCGACATTCAGGTGCTGGCCTTGGCCAAAATAGGGGGAAGGGCGGAGAGGAGGCCCTGGCACACCATTCACACCTCACCTGCCCCCAGCAGGAGCAGACAGGTGCTGTGGAGCATGTGCAACAGCTCTTTCTGAATCTCAATTTTGCTGTCTCTTTTTTTTTTTCAGAAATGTGAAGGTATTTTACTTACTTGGATGTTTAAAGGGAGGTATACCTTACCTAAGTACACAACTCCAAACCACACGGTTTGATAAACATTTTACGTATGTGTACTTACTCTCAAGATAAAGACATGGAACGTTTCCAGCACCCAGAAAGCTCCCTCGGCCTCCTCCCAGTCAGAACCCCTAATGAGGAAAGCCACTATCCTGACTCAGCCATCCTATCGTCATATCATTGTGCGGCCTGCCTTTGAATTTCATATGAGCAGAAACACAGAGAATGTACTCCTTTGGGTCTGGCCTCTTCCACTCACCATTATTGAATTATGAACTTGTTAAATGTGAAGTCTTTCAAGGTTTAGAAGTTCAGTGGCATTCTTTTATACAGTTCATGGATATTACAGCCATAATATACTGCTATGGTTTGAGTGTCTCCCAAATGTCATGTGTTGGAACCTTAATCCCCAGTGTGGCAGTAGTGGAAAGTGGTGTGTCTTGAGGGCTCTGCCCACAGGAATGGATTAGTCCATTAGAGGATTAATGGGTTAATGGATTCATGGTTATCCTGGGAGTGGAACTGGTGGCCTCATGGGAAGAGGAAGAGACACCTGAGCTAGCAGCTCAGCCCCTCACTATGTGATGCCCCGTGCTACCGGGGGACTCGGCACAGAGTCCCTACTGAAAGAAGGCGTGGGAGAGCGTTTCAGGGGTGTTTAGAAACAGGGAGCTCTAGAACAGCAGACCACAGTCCCAACAGGCCTAAGCACCCAGGTCTTCCAGCTGGGTGAGGTCTCTACCCCAGTGACAAGCAAGGTCAAAGTCTGGCATGGGTAGGTAGAAAGCTAATTTTGTTAATTCAACAAATATTTATTGAGAACCTGCTATGTGTCAAGCTCTGTCCCTTTGGAATCTATACCACAGCAAGGGTGAGGGTAGTATTCGGTCATAAATAAACAATACAATAGTGTTAAACGCTGTGCAGGGTGGCGAGAAAGAAGGAGATGAGGTGACAAGTGTGTGAGGTACCACTTTAGAAAGGGGCAGGGCAATGTCTTTGAGGAGGGGATTGTTGAGCTGACACCTGAAGGATACAAAGAAACCAGCCTCTGTGGGTGGCCGAAGTGAGAGGATCACTTGAGACCAGCCTGGGCAACATAGCGAGACCCATCTCTACAAAAAATTTAAAATCTAGCCGGGAGTGGTGGTGCACACCTGTGGTCCCAGCTATTCAGGGGGGCTGAGGCGGGAGGATCACTTGAGCCCAGGAGTTTGAGGCTGCAGTGAGCTATTATCATGCCACTGCACTCCAGCCTGGGTGACAGAGTGAGACCCTGTCTTTAAAAAGCATCCAGCCACCTGACAGGCTGAAGGAGGGCAGTCCAGGCAATGGGTCAGCAAGTGAAAAGGCTTGAGGCTGGAACGAGCTTGGTACTTGTGATACACTAGTGAGGGGACCTGGATAGCGGAGCCTAGTGAGAGGGAGCCCCAGGAGCTGAGCCAGAGGGGTTGGCAGGGAGGGCCTGTCGAGCACAGCAGAGGTTTGGATTTAACTTCAAGGGCAGTGGGAGCTATTGGAAGGCTTTAAGGCACGGGAGTAACGTCTGATTTACATTTTTAAAAGATCACTCTGGCTATTATGTAAGATAATGGATCATAGTTGCTTGAGCACCTGGGTGATGGATGGTAACACCAACCACTGCTATTGAGAAGACTGAAGTGAGAAAGGTAAATAGTAGAATCTAAAGTCAGATGCCTGAGGACATCCAGGGGGACCGGCTGAGTAGCTCAGTGGTCTGCAGACTCAGGCAGACAGAGTCACAGAGAGGGCTTGTTAGAACATCATTGCTGGGCCCTGTCCCCAGAGTTTGTTTCAGTAGGGGCTGGGCCCAAGAATGTGCACTTCTAACAACTTTCCAGGCAACACTGAGGCTGCTGGTGTGGGGGCTACACTTTAAGAACCACTGGAAAAGGCCATTCACCGAAAAGGATACAAGAGCCTGGAGCTCAGGGGGGGCCCCAGGCTGGTATAGATAACAGGTGTATACCACCTGTTTAAGTACATCACATAGTTAAACCTGCGGGAATGGTTGGGATCTCTCAGGAATTTAAAACAGGAAGGGCAAAGCCCTGAGGATGCCAATGTTTAGAGAGAGGGAAGAGGAGGATGACGGAGAAGGGTCACCAGTGAGGCCGGAAGAACATCCCGAGAGTGTGGTGTCCAGGAAGCTGTGGTGGGCAAAATGGCTCTCCAGAGCTATCCATGCCCTAATTACGGGAATCTGTGAATATGTTACCTTACATGGCAAAAGGGACTTTGCACATGTAATTAAGGCCCTGGGTTATCTGAATGGGCCCAATCTAATCACACGAGCCCTTAATAGTAGGGAATTTTCTCTGGCTAGAGTCAGAGAAAGATGCAGCAGGAGAGGAGGCAGGAGGAATCCAAGCATGAGGAGGATTTGGTGCACTGTGGCTGGCTCCGAGAGGTAGGGGCCCAAGAGCAAGGACCCGAAGGTGCCCTCTAGGAGCTCGGGGTGGGCCCAGGCTGAGAACAGGCAAGGAGATGGGGACCTGGAGCTTAGAGCTGCAAAGGAACTGGAGTCTGCCAACAACTTGAATGAACTTGGAAGCAGATTCTTCCCAGAGCGTCCAGTAAATAATGCAGCCTTGCTAACACGTTGATTCTAGCCCAGTGAGCGTGGCCTTGAACTCCTAACCCACACAACCTGAGCTAATAAGTAAGTGTTGCTTTAAGCATCTAGCTTTGTGGTAATTTGTTACAACAGTGCTAGAAAACTAACACAGAAGCCAAGAGAAAACAGTGTTTAACGGTCAGAGAGTTCAACTTTGTCAACTGCTGACAAGGGTCTGGTAACCTGAGGACAAAGAGGTGTGTGATGGGCTTGGGGAGGTGGCTCATGTACGTAATCCTATCACTCTGGGAGGTTGAGCAGGGAGGATAACTTGAACTCAGAAGTTCAAGACCAGCCTGACCAAGAGCAAGACCCTGTCTCTACTAAAAATAGAAAAATTAGCTGGGCGTGGTGGCCTACGCCTGTCCCAGCTACTCACTCGGGAGGCTGAGGCAGGAGGATCCCTTGAGCCCAGGAGTCTGAGGTTGCAGAGAGCTATGATGATGCCACTGCACTCTACCTGGGCAATAGAGGGAGACTCTGTCTCAAAAAAAGAAGAAGAAAAAAAGAGGTGTGTGATGGATTTGGCAACAAGAGCAGTTCCAGGGGCACAGTGCAGGGGGAATGGGACCTACCTGCAGGGTGAAGCGGTGGAAACAGTGATGGAAGAGCCTTTGCAGTCACTCTTTGGACCTTGAGAGCTTGTCTGGAGGTTCTAGCAGGGGAGCGCAGCTACTCCCATAACCTTGACCAGAAAATGGTCCTCCTCTATCAGGGAAGGTCTTCCTCTTCAAATGAGTGGGCAGCTTCAGAAGGGACGCATATGGAATGGTGAGGGAGGCAGGAGACCCCCGCCTAGCCAGCCAGATCAGCCAAATCCACCCTGGCGATCAAGGGGGTGACAGACGTCACAGCCAGACCACCCTCACATCCTGCAGCCACTTTTTGAAGTTTTTCTGTCAAGAGCAGCAGTGCAGGCACCTGCAGCAGGAAGTAGCCATGGGCTAAAGAATGTGGAATCTTAAGGAATGATCCAGAAGACAAGGCAAGACTGGCGCAGGAGGGAGGGGATACCCACACAAATCCAGTCCTTGAGCAGGCAAGAGGGGAAGGATCCAGGGAACAGGGGGTCAGATCAAGGGTCATTCTTCCTTTGCACCACGAGGGAGCAGGTGCAGCAGGGTTTGTGGACTCGGCCATAAGAAAGTGAGCAACATCACTTTCCTCCCCACCTCAGGAAGTTGGAAATTTGACGTTCAAGTCCTGTCTGGGCCTGAATTTCTCCAGAAAGCGATAGAGGAGAGAGGGTGGAAGAACGTGGAAGTAACCCAGGGCTGGGAGGCCTGACCCTGCCCGCGGAAGGTGGCTCTCCTGTCCTGGCCAGTCGGCCCCCTCGAATCATGAGCTTCACCTGCGCCCTTCGCTGACCCGCGAGCGCCGCACACACACCTGCGCCACGTGTTCCCTCCAGTTCCCGGCGGCCCTGTCACGTGCTGTGCCCACACCCCCCCCCCACACGTGCCCCATCGTGCTCCGCGCGCCCCATCACGTGCCCCCAGGCCCCGCCCAGCGCGTCGCGGCAGGTGCTCGGGCAGGTCTCCGGCAGGAGGGCCGTTGTCCGCAGTTGGAGCAAGGCGTTGAGCACCTTCTCGTGTCCCCAGAACGGAATGCTGCCGTCGGGAGGGGCCTGCCGGGTATAAAGGGGGCTTCCGAACCTTCCCGCGCCACAGCCGGGGCGGAGCTGAGGGCTCACTCACGGGGCGGGCGGCGCAGACATGGGGGGAAGCGCCCGGAACCAGGGAGTCCCGGAAGGGGATGATGCCCTCGGCCAGGTGAGGGCCCCGGGGCGCCGTTTCGGGTGTCATGCGGGGCAGGGGCTGCCTGGGGAGCAGTGGCGGCTGAATCGGGTGGGTCCGAGGTCCTGAGGTCTACCTTTCTTTCGCTACCAGTCCCCGTACCAGCGGCTCAGTCAGAGGATGCTGGACATCTCTGGGGACCGGGGTGTGCTGAAGGATGTTATCCGAGAGGGCGCTGGAGACCTAGTGACGCCCGATGCTTCCGTGATAGGTATGGCCTGGCCCGGCGCGGGCGTAATCGGGATCCGGGTAATTGCACTTTCCTGTGGGGCGAGGGAGGCCACATTTTCAAAAAGTAGAATTTTATAGGGTTGGAAATGCTTTGTTTGAATTGGGGTTTCTAAGGGGAAAGCGAGGGACCCTTCTCCCCTTGGCGTGATGCCTCTGTGAACAGTGAACACTGAAGGCGCCTCATTGAACCCTCGAACCTCCAAGCCGACATGCAGGCCTCCAAAACGCGGAGAGAAGATTCACGCCTGTAGATTAGGGTGTGGCGGCTTAAGCCTCAGATTCCGTTGTTTCTGCGTGATAATTAATACTCGATATTGTGGAGGCGTGCGTGTCTTTGATCCATTTTCCTCACTTTCTTTTCTGTCCTAGTGAAATATTCTGGATATCTGGAGCACATGGACAAGCCCTTCGATTCTAATTGCTTTAGGAAAACTCCTCGGCTGATGAAACTTGGAGAGGGTAAACTCAGATTAAGAGTTTGGGAAGCAGGAGTTGCTTGGGGATGAGATGAGGCACAGTGCCTTAGGATGGGAAAACCGTCCAGAGCGCAGGTTCTTCGAGTTGGTTTTTCTAAGGCTGGGTTTTGTAAACCAGTTGTGTTCTCTCCCGCATTCCCCTTGCCACCTAGGGATTTGGAAGAGGGCCTGCCTGGCAGGCTTATCTTTGCATCCTGGCTTAACCATTGGGCGTTTTTCTTTGTTCATTTATTAAGTAAATATCTACTGAATACTCACTAACTACAATGCCTGGTGAACAGAGTGTACTCAGAACCGGAACGTCTCTGCCCTTTAAGGACTTCACAGTATTGTGGAGGAGGGATTGACCCGCATTCAGACAGCTCACCTGGTAGAATTGGATCAGTGCTGGGGAGGTATAAGCAGTGTTGTGGATGTGCTTAATGAAGGCACAATTAATTCCAGCTGGGAGGTTCAAGGAAGGCTTCTTGGAAAAGAGCGTTTGAAATGAGCCCTGAAGTTTGAATAAGATGGAAATCAGGGTAGAAGGTGGGCATGGGGCGAGGAGGAGGATATTGCAGGAAGAAGGAACTGTGCGACTGAGACGCAGGATATTGCTGGGTCTGGAGAAGTTGGGTTTGAGAATGGTGGTGGTAGTAGGAAGCAAGGCTGAAAATTGAATTAGTACCACAATGCAGGAGGCTTGGGATATCACACGGAGAGGTTTAGACTTGGAGGGGGAAGAAACTGATAGCATTAAACCAGGATACTGAGCAAGCTTTAACCACATTCTTTGTCTCTTTTTGCAGATATTACACTTTGGGGCATGGAGCTGGGCCTTCTGAGCATGCGGAGAGGAGAGCTGGCCAGGTTTCTGTTCAGACCGAAATATGCCTATGGAACTCTGGGCTGCCCTCCACTGATCCCCCCAAATGCCACTGTCTTGTTTGAGATTGAGCTGCTTGACTTCCTAGACTCTGCCGAATCAGACAAGTTTTGTGCCCTCTTGGCTGTAAGTTTCCAGCACAGATGTCAGCACTTTATGGAGAGAGGGATGGGCTGTGGTTTTAGGAATTTTCCTAGATCGCCTACCCTGCTAGTGATTGTATGCCCCAGGCTCCACCCCAAGGCTGCTATGCGGTGGGGGTGGGAGGGGGTTTCCGCCCCTTCCTTATGGTTCTCAGGTGTGCATCAGTGTGGTGCTGGGCCAAGGTAAGGCCATGGGTTTCCTAGGGATCGGCAGTTTGAACTGATCTTTCAGTCACCCTTTGCCTAGTTCTCCCTGTAAGACAGTGAACATTCGCTTTTCAATGTTAAGTTTCGTTTCCAGCAAGTTAGTCATTGCTAGCTCATGATTAGGGTGACTGTATAATTGATTGTCTAACCCAGGACACTAGAGTAAGAGAGTCTGTTAACTAGTTAGGATGACCAGGACATCAGGTATAAACTGCGATAGTCACAGGCAAACTGGGATATATGGTCATTGTCCTCATAACTTAAGTCTTGCCTTTTCCTTGTTAGCCTTTCACTTAACCCTATCCCATAGATACAGGCCTCCCAATCCCATCAGCAATCACATGCACTGTTTTTATCATGCTGTTGCACACTGCTGTATGTGGCCTTAGATGCCCATCCCAAGGTTTCATATCCACATATGGTGTCTCCCCACCTAAACCATCAGCACCCCAAATGAGAGATCTCCTCTTTCCACCAGGCAGAAGTTCTTGGAGATGCCTGGGTCGCACCGCTGTTGTACTGATTTAGAATCCCTGGGGGTGAGGCGAGGACCAGAGAGGCTCTATAAGTGATTCTGGTCTGTAGCCAGGGTAGAGTATCATGGCCATAAAGACCATCAGGGCTCTGAGCAAACCGAGACCTCCTAAATGCTTGCTGGATAAATAGTGGTTGTGAGCCCTGGTTTCTGTGCTTGGCAAGTTCCATCAGTTTCTAATTTTATGGGAAACTGCTGCTTCAGAGAACATCTCTGGAGGACTAAAGAAATAAAATTCTTTCAGGTTCTAGTTTGTAAAATGGGACCAATTATAACGCCTACCTGCCGTGTCCTCTGTTGGGATTCAGAGATGACTGTGCATACATAATGCAGGAAACAAAAGTTCATAATGTGAGAGAAATTAACATCTGTAATAACACTTCCATTGTGGCTTTATGGCGTTATATCCTTGCTGAGTGTTCTTGTCTTTGGTTTTCAGGAGGAACAAGATCAATTTCCACTTCAGAAGGTCCTAAAAGTGGCAGCTACCGAACGGGAGTTTGGCAACTACCTTTTCCGCCAAAATCGTTTCTATAATGCTAAAGTGAGATATAAAAGGGTAAGAACGCTTTGAAAGTGAAGTGTAAGTTTAGATCCTGAAAACATCTTTGCTTAAGAAACATAGACTTTGTCTCTTTCCCTACTCCTCATGAGCAGCCATTAAGAAAAATATCATTAAAATAAATCCTCATGCCGAAGGGCTGTGGCTGGGAGGAGGGACAGCTGGGATCGGGAAGCACCTAGCAACATTCTATATTTCCCTCTGGATGCTGGTTACATGAGTGTGTTCAGGTGGTGAAAATTTCATCAAGCTATGCAGTTATTTTTTTTTCTTTTGTTTTTGATTTCTCTCACCCAGATTATTTTTTTTGTCTTTTATTCAGTGCTGCACTTATTTTTGTACTTATTTGTGTATGTACTTCAGTTAGAAGCTTCTTAAAATTCCCATCCCACTGCTCTAAAACAAAGTTTATTAATTTGAAATTCTCTTCCTAGTGCTTATTAGGTCCTCTAGTAGCTGATTTCTCCACCCCGTTTGCCATCTTCACCTCACATGTCTCTGACAGTGGAGGTTCATCTGACTCTCTGAGGTGATTCCACTCTCACCAAGCCTCCGACTGTGATTTAGCTTCTTGTGTAGGTTATGCTGATGGCTGTTTTCTGTTTCCTTTGTAATTCATTCATTCAACAAACATCATGAGCACTTTCCGTGTGCCAAACTGTACTCTAGGTTCTAGATGCGAACAGGAAAGAGTTTAGAGTCGTGTGGCGGGGGTGGGGGGGCATTCCGACTTTGTCTCGTTTGCATACCGAGTCTAAACTGTTCAGGATTTGCATTCAGCTGAACTTAATAGAATCCTGAAAAAGAATATCTTAAACTAGAAATTTCATTTTTCTCACATAAGAATTTTGAAGGGAGGCAGTCCAAGGCTGGTATACAGCAGTTCCGTGAAGCCATTAGGTATCCACATTCCTCTTTCTGTTTAGCCACCCTTAAATGTGTTCTTGTCTTCCCCCCAACACACACAAAAAGGTCATTTTATAGCATCACATGGTCACCTGGACTGGACGAAGGAAGGGAGAAGAGTCTGATGTATGTGTTTATGTTAAGAACTTTCCAGAAGTCCCCCCAGTCGCTTCCCTTTATATCTCTGGGGACAGGCCCATGTTATATAGATGCCCTTAGCTGTATGCAAAGCTGAGAGTGTAGTTTTTAAATTAGTACATTGCTACTTTGAGTGAAATGGCAGTTGTGTTAGGAGAAGAAGGGGGAAATAGATATTAAGTAACAGGTTCTGCCACATTTGGCTTGTGCGAATATGCTTCAGAGAGAGAAGGGGATGAGTGCACGCATGTATATGTTTTCTTGTGGAGCGTGACAAAATCAGGTTCCTAAATGTGGAAGGTACAGATTTTGACTCATGGCTAGGATGAATCATGGATACTGTTCTTATAAACCTTCTTGAGAATGCACCTGCTTGTTTGAGAATTTTCCCACAAAAAACACCACTTCATTCTTTCCACCCACTAGTTTTTATTTCCTAAGTCTGACCCTGAGGCATTACCTTTTAATTGTACCTGCTGATTCTCTGGTGTTCTGCCTTCACAGATGACATATTTCTGTTGCTCTTTTTGACATTTTTAATTCTTGTCATGGAAATTGAGGCTTTAGTTCTCATTGTCACTCTCCATTCTGTTTTTCCAGTATTAACATAATTTTAAAAATCGGTATTCTGGCCAGGCATGGTGGCTCACACCTATAATCCCAGCACTTTGGGAGGCTGAGGCGGGAGGACTGCTTGAGGCCAGGAGTTCAAGACCAGCCTGAGCAAAATAATGAGATCCCATCTCCACAAAAAAAAAAAATAGAAAAATTAGCTGGGCATCATGGCATGTGCCTGTAGTCCCAGCTACTTGGGAGACTGAGGCAGGAGGATACCTTGAGCCCCAGGAGTTTGAGGTTGCAGTGAGCTATGATGAAACCACTGTATTCTAGCCCAGGTGACAGAGTGAGACCCTGTCACATGTTGGAAAAAAAAAAAAACTGGGAACTCTAAGTGCTTGGTGGGACAGATTTCAGTGTGGTCAGATAAAGACCCCACATGTCAGAGTGGGGTCTCAGGAGCCATTCGGTCCTCCTCCTCCTCCTGCTTGTGGTACATGCCCAGCCACCAGCATTCTGAGAACTGGGCCAGGGGAACAGGACAGAGGTTCTCGCCAACTGTTACTGAGACTTTGCTTTCATACCCGTTATTAGTATGCCACCTTTCTGCCCCTCTGCTCCATCATGTCCCTGAATCAAGAGCCTCTTTGGTTCTATTTCTCTAGAAAATAGACCTCCTGATTCCTGAGGTGGTGGCCATCTGGACACAGAGGGGCAGTGAGTGGCGGGAACATTTGACCTGTCCTCCCTCCTTTAGCTTTACTTAACCCCAATAGCTCTCACTCCTGGTCCCGTCAGTTTCTGGGTCTCTGAGCTGCAGACCATTCCCTTTTATTAATATATCAACACTGCTGTGCCAAGTCAGTCATCACACTGCCTCTGCCACATCGGGTTTGTTTTTAAGCCTCCTCTTGTCCTGCACTCTTGTTGGAGTATACCTTTCTTATTCCTTCATGGTTAGGAGAGAGTAGAGGGTATGTGTTCAATCTGCCTTGCTCAGCTGGAGGTTTTGCATGTCTTTTCCAATTAGAAATTTCCTCGGTCTTTGGAGCAGCAGACTGACATTTATCGAGCACCACTGTGTTTTCCAGCCTTTTATTCAGCACTGTGTGGGTCACATAAGTGTCAGGCAGGGTTCTTGCTTTCAAGAGATTTCAATCTAGTTAGGAAGATGTAGCTCAAACAACTAACAGATATCTATGGTCTGAATATTTGTGTCTTCCCAAAACTTGTATGTTAAAACCCAATCACCAAGGTGATGGTATTAGGAGGAGGGGATGAGGTCATGAGGATGGTGCCCTCATGAATGGGATTAGTGCCTTTATGAAAGCAACCTAGAGAGCTGCCTTGTACCACGTGAGGACACAGCTAGGAGGTGCCATCAGTGAACCAAACAGTGAGCCCTCACCAGACAGTAAATCTGCCTGTGTCTTAATCTTTCATTTCCCAGCCTTTAGAACTGTGAGAAATCTCTAGAGTTGTTGGTTGTTTATAAGCCACCCACTTGACGGTGTTTTATTACAGCAGCCCAAATGAACTAAGGTAAGTATTAATATTATTAACACTTAGTGGTGTAGCTTTTCGGAGAAGAGGAAGATTTTCGTGGACTAGAACAACTAGTAGAGACTTCTTAGAGGAAATGTGGTTGTAGCTGAGTCTAGAGGGATGAAACAGCAGTTAGGGAAATGGGAAGGAATTAACTCTGGGCAGGAAAGAAGATTGAGCAAAGGTGCGGAAGTGAGCAGAGCCTATTCAGGGTGTAGTTGGTAGATTTCTAGTTTGAAACAGACCGAAGAATAGTAGGGTCATAGACCAGGCGCGGTGGCTCACGCCTGTAATCCTAGCACTCTGGGAGGCCGAGGCGGGCGGATTGTTTGAGCTCAGGTGTTCGAGACCAGCCTGAGCAAGAGCGAGACCCCGTCTCTACCAAAAATAGAAATTAATTGGACAGCTAAAAATATATAGAAAAATTAGCCGGGCATGGTAGCACATGCCTGTAGTCCCAGCTACTTGGGAGGCTGAGGCAGGAGGATCGCTTGAGCCCAGCAGTTTGAGGTTGCTGTGAGCTAGGCTGACACCATGGCACTCACTCTAGCCAGGGTAACAAAGTGAGACTCTGTCTCAAAAAAAAAAAAATAGGGTCGTAGAGATGAAGTGGCAAGATACAGGAAGATGCATACAGACGAAT